>JAVTVY010015650.1:0-63977 GCA_036873755.1 Hanleya hanleyi | reverse complement strand
AATAACCTCGTAATTCTCTGCATATAGAACCCCGGTACAGTTGTTTCATGTACCAAGGTTCAATTAAATGGGGAGACGTCATAATGTATTCATGTTTACCAGCACAAATGTCAACAATGACGTGTACGGTGTGTGCGGTTTATCATTCGGCAATTTTACGGGGCATGGGATATAAGCGACACTCCCACGGACCGCCTGTAATTATTGATACGGCATCAATGACCTTTGTGACAGTAGGCAAGAATACATTATGACGTCTCCTTGTGTAATTGAGAACCGGTACATGAAACAACTGTACTGAAGTGTTTTATGGAGGAAATTACAAAGTTATTTCAAGCTTGATATATTATCGATATCATGGAGAAATGGTAATCATTTTGGCTATAGTTCAGTTTGTTCTACACGCTGCGAAAAAAGAAAATCCGTACAGAGTTAACTGTTGATTTTTGACAAGCTCCAAAATTAGAAGACAAATTAAAATGGGCAGACTTTAATATCACATCATATTCCACACATCCCCTTTTCCACATCAAACAATTTTATTCAAAGGATGCAAAAATCATGTGATAATCATAATGCCGATAATTATGTTTCTATGTCATGCATCGCATATCCATAATATTAGATAGATAGATAGATAGATAGATAGTTTATTGCTCGTTTTTGCCCAAAGGCTAAAGGCACCACATAAAAGCGTACATACAGGACATATAAAAAGTACAAGCAATACATAAAAAACAATACACACAGGACATATGAAAAGTACAAGCAATACATAAAAAACAATACGATCAAAAACTATTCACTGGTACATAGG
Organism: Hanleya hanleyi; assembly: GCA_036873755.1. Taxonomy (NCBI): domain Eukaryota; kingdom Metazoa; phylum Mollusca; class Polyplacophora; order Lepidopleurida; family Hanleyidae; genus Hanleya; species Hanleya hanleyi. The sequence goes on along the minus strand of JAVTVY010015650.1, from coordinate 63,160 downwards.
GTTACATAGGATTACATATGTCGGAGGGTCAATTCCTGTCTTCGCCCCCGCCCCCCAACAACAAAAACGAAAGTTTCTTTGATAGTGCGCCACTTACACTGGCCTATTTTCCGTAGTCCGTATCCGCTTTATGATTGCCTGCGCGCGCCAACGCGCGGCGTTGATTCTCCCAGTAGAGGGCGCTGATTCTTCCCAACCCTTTTCAGGCGCCTTTTCCAGCGTTTTACTTTTATTTCACGTTTTCTTATGCACACTCCTGGTAAGTTAAAAGACAAGTCATGCGTCACAAAGAATAAGCGGATTGGCCACCGAAAGTTTTATTAATTGTATAACTAGATTATTCAATTTGTGATGGGATCAGATGTCGTTTCTGTACCGGCGTCATCATCATGATACATGCCGCAAGTTCGCAACTCAAACTCTGAAACTGCAACAACAACAACAATAACACTAACTTGGTAAAACAAATTTTGGCAAAATTATGCATAACACCAGGAATAGATAATGAAGTGATATGAGGAAGGGGGAGTTGTCCGAGTGGGGATTGTCCTTGGGGCGGGAGAATTATGAGGATGGGGGGGGGGGTGTTACCTTCTGAGGGGAATTGTCCACACTCAAAATATAGAGTTGGATCTAGATTCGTTGGGAGTCTTTGCATGCACGGTCCATGATATAAGTAGGATTTGCCAGTTACAGTTCGCTAATTGACAAGAGTGGACTACCCGAAAAACATAAAATTTTGTAACAGGAAATGTTACGTCAGTGAACTTTCGACCAATGACTGACTGTCGACAAAACCAGTTGGACCACATTGAATGAGTCTTCTGACCAATGCACATGATGCTCGAAATACAGAATATATGGTGCAAAAGACAAGTTGCCGGAACCTGGTAATCTGGCACTATAGCACTATGAATGTTTTCTTTCTTTGTGGATGATTTCCTGCATTGACGTGTACGGTTACAGGGATAAACATTTGCATTTACAAAAAACATTCAACTGACTTTCCTGACTGAATTTTCTTTCTTGCCCAAGCAGACATCTAATTAATTTCACCTGAACAGATGAGAGAGTTGTATTCCTCTTCTTTTGAAGCTCTCACAACTTCCGGTTACATTTTTCAAATGGCAATGTTTCATTCAAACCACAGCCTAGTTGAGTCTCTTTTAGTTGTGATCAATTTTCCTGTCATGCAGATGGGTTTTGCATGCTGTCATATTATTTGAGCTTCCCTCTTTACATGAGTACCTTCATTTGTTTTTGCATAAAAAAAAAACTGAATTGTCAATCCTAATCTAACTGAAAATGTATCTCAAAATCGACCCCCAAATGATAAATATTTAAGATATTCAGACACATCAAAAACCAGTTGATGTAGGCACCAAGTGAATAGTAAAATGTTCAAATTACGTGTCGACACAGGTATAACAGAGTCTCCTATCAAGTTTGAGTAAAATCATCATAATTTGAGAGCCTTTGCTTGCATAAATTATCATATTGACAAGGAACTTAAAATCAACCCCAAATAATTGTAGCCTTTGAGATTTTTGACCCCACCAAAAAACAAGTTTCCTATGTGCCAAGTAATAATAAAATACCGGTACTCAAAATATGTGCCGATATATGTAATCCCATATCAATTCGAAGTCAAATCGTCAATTTGAAAACCGTTTTCACCACGTAAAAAAGACATTTATATGGACACTAGGTTAATAATAAAATGCTCAAAATAAATAGTTACCCCTTTATAGGTTATGAGCCTTAGTTATGCACCATTGAGATACCGGTATTTTCAGTTTCCATGGTCACCTTTTTGCTTTTGCAGACCTGTCATAGTTCTTGTTGCAGGCTAAGGCTCCCAAACTATGAAGATTTGAATCTGATTTTATATGAGATTCTCTGTATAAATACTAATTATATTCTCAAGGTTGAAAGATGTGTACTCCAAAACAAGGGGATGTCTGTGGGTTCTGTAAACGAGGTACAGAAGCCGAGGACGTGTGTGGGAAGCTTCACACAGATAGGACCACAGAGAACAAAGTCGTGGCAGCTCACCACAAATGTATGGTACGTTGAATGGAAAATACTCTTGCTCCCATGAAAAATACCTCCATTCCCATGGAAAATACCCTTGCTCCCATGAAAACTACATCTCTTCCCATGAAAAGTACTTCTGCTTCCATGAAAAATACCTCTGTTCCCTTGAAAAATCCCTCTGCTTCCATTATAAATACCTCTGTTCCCTTGAAAAATCCCTCTGCTTCCATGATAAATACCTCTGTTCCCATGAAGAATACCTTTCTGCTTCCATGAAAACTAACCCTGCTTCCAATGAAAAATACATCTCTACCCATGAAATTGGTGTTAATTTTCACTTCCTGTGATTGAATTATTAAGGGAATGATCATAAACACATTTCTTGTTATTTACATGTACATGTAATCTCTAATTATGTGTAAATTTAATTGTACATTACATGTATGTATTCTGCAATCTGTTTTGATGGGTTTACATGCTGGTATATGCAAGCATAATCTTAGATAATATAACGGGTTAACCATTAAAGAGGTAGTAGCATGATTTTAATTGTTCGGGTAAACTGAACAGCATGATCACTTGCAACATTTGCCATAAGATTTTCAAGTCGGGAAGTCTTGTATTTCTTATAGTGAACAATATTGACAGATTCTTCAATTCGGTCTGGTGAACAACATTAAAATGGGAAATGACTGAGATGACGTCAGATAACGTGACCAGGTGTCCATGACGTCGTGTTTTAAGCTGTCATAGTGTAATAAAAGTTCTAAGATCGAGTATGAGGTTGCAAAGCATCACGCCCGGAATGCCAATGTGCGTTTTGTGACGTCATCTGAGGCACTAGAATCAAGTGCAGGTGCTGTCACGTTTTTCAGAGAAAGTCAGAAGTGTGATTTCAATGCCCGTGATATTAAAAAAATGAGGTCACAGAGAAACGTTCACCATAGTTGATCTCGACTACTAAATAATAACTTGTATCGAAATATGTTATTTACTGAAATTTTTTTAAATGACACTTCTGCCTCTTTAATGTTGTGAACTTGACTAATTTTCTTATTATTGTCATTTTCATTCATGATTCCTTTTCTTCACAGTTTGATTGTCCATTTCATGTTTGTCCCTTTTCTCGTTTGCTGAAATATGTACATGTATTTGGTTAAGCAAATTCAAGATTCAAATTTAGATCCCTATTTCTTAGTCCTTATGCATGTAAAATACACAGGAGCCTCATTAACATATGGATGGTGTGTTTGTTTGCAGCAATATTCAGCTCTTCTCACCCAGTACAAGTTTGAACACTTTGGTGGATTTAAAATAGACAAAGTCCAGATGGAGATGCTACGAGGCAGGAACCTGGTATGTACAAGTCTTAAAGGGGAATGTTATCACCGGACCTATGTAAACGTTAATATATACCTTGATACTGTAAGAAATCGACTATATAGTTTTTCCCCCGATCTCCGAACTTTAAACCGGTAAATTTGGCGATTTAAACGCGTTTCTACCACGAGCCTGTCAAAGAGGTGACCTTTGACCCATGACGTCACAGAGTGAACCAGTCCGCCACAGCATTAGCATTAGCATACGTGAACAAGTCAAATCTGCTCCAATATTTTTCGATTTTCGACTATATTCTCGTACTTTGAAGGCATCATACCTCGTCGGTGTGTTGTTGGAGGGTGTAGCAACACGAATGAAGATGGATTCAAGTTGCACCCGTGGCCAAACGACGAAAAATCGGGGAGAAATTCGACGAAATTTGTGCAAAATACGAGAGTGTGGGGAAAGCCGACGAAGTGGTCTCGCATTTGTTCCGCTCACTTCACTGACGATTTCTATTCAACAACAGAGATGGCAAGAATGTGTGGATATCCCCCTATACTGAAAGAAGATGCTATTCCCAAGATCAAGACAAATAAATCTTTATCAGAAAGAGAAAACAAACAACCCCTCAATCTGCCGGAGTGCGTCAGTTATACAGGGACGACCGACCTCGTGGACTCGGCAAGCGACAACCCGTTCTCGCAGACAAGCACTGTAAAACCCCCTGGATGTTTTGGCCCACACCGCTTCCATGGTCCCCTCTACCGAAGTGGACCATAGATTTAATCTTCCACTCTTGAAATTTTGGATCAGTCCCACGGGGTGATCGACCAGCCAATCCTGAATCCTACATCATAGGATGTCTTACAGCTATTAACTGAACTGTAATAATCAATGTACTTAATACCCAATGCCTTTTAATCAACTTATTCCAGTATATCGGAAATTCACTTCTGGCACCAGCTTATTTATTTATTTATTTATTTATTTATTCAATAAATAACCAACAGACCGAAATCCAATTACAGGTTATTAAAACGCTATATACATATCCTGATTATTTGGTGTCCTTTTGTATCTCCATTTGAGCACATGCACTGTACTTTTGAAAAATAAATTGAAATTGATCACCTGGAACAGTAACTGAAACTAACAGAAAGGTGTGAAGCAAACAATTTTTTATGGGAGTGTGTCCAAAAGGGAGAATTAAGGTTTAACGCCGCGCGTTCAGCAATAGGGTGTCCAAAAGAAATAAACTGGGCTTCTCCACAGGTGAGTTAGTTATTGTTTTAACATCGAATAGCTTCCTTTGGAATTGAAACTCTGTTTTCATTTGAGAGGACTTATCCACAGGTATGGATCAGCTCCTGTTTTAACATCAAATCGCTGACAATAATTGACAAAGACATAATAAAATTAAGCACGTAAGCGATGTAAATAAGCCGGCCTACCACGGTATAACAATCGGTCCGTCCCGTAAGAAATGAACAAGAATGAACCATACAATGCCAATAAACACACACATATAAAAATAAAGGCGTAAATACATAGTATGCTCTTACAATAGCAAATTATCTGTAGATTTTAAATGAATAGAGCTCGTACCGCTGTCTGTGTTATCCGCCATGTTTGACTCTGGCCCCTTCACTGTGTGACGTCACAGGGTAATCGCCGGGCGGATTTACTGAGGGTAAAAATCAGGCACTTTGGAGCCTTATTTCAGGATATTGCATCATCGCTAAAATTTTGAAAAAAATTCTAAAAAATAAAGCAGGCCACAGGGAACTGTTTTTTATCGGTTTTAGCCTTTCAAAAATTGTGATAACATTCCCCTTTAACATTTGTAAACAATCTAATATACAAGACAGGGTAGCACCAAAGCACCCAAGCTGATTAAAACCAGATCTACAAAGGGTACTTCACATCGTTACTTGTCGCTCATGTGATTCCGAGATGAACACCTTTTTTTCTGTGTTCTGAGTACTGACCAATCACAGAGCTAAGCTTCTCCACAATTTAGGGATGTATATTTCAAATGTACGCTCCGGTCATGACTGCATGGGAAGGCAGGTTGTCGTTGACCTCGAGATAATATGAACACAGAAATGTCTCCTGGAATTGATCGATATATCTAAATTCTATTAGTATTAAAGGTGAAATGTAATGGTTTTCAAATTTTCCTTGTATAGTCTTTGTGGGTTAGTTGATGATGCAAATATCAGCTTATGTATTTTGTTTGGTTTTATTTGAAGTATTTTGTCTCCTGGTTGCTTTTGAAAAGTGCTTCAAAGTTGATATCTCAAGCCTGGCCAATTTGAGAAATGAAATCCGCATCACTTATCTGCCCTTGTTTGACGCTGTTTTGTGACGTAACATCAGACCACCTGGCCGAGCGTCCATAATCCGGGTGGCTGGTCTGATGTGACATCACAATCAAGAAAGATAAGCGATGACGTATTTGAATTCAGCTGTGCTAGGAGTATCAGCTTTTAAAAAGACGAGCTTTCATTGAACCCACCCACTCACTGCCCTCAGGGGCATGTCCCCACCCCAGGGGATCTGAACCGACCCTCATACGCCACGGATTAAGAAGTGAAACCCACATGAGCCGACCCTTAAGAAGTGAAACCCACATGAGCCGACCCTCATATGCCACGGATTTCACCCCATGGCTCATTCACCCCCATGGGTTCATTCACCCCCATGGGTTAGTTTATAGGGATAGAGAGATCGTGTGCCCTTTCTATGCTACTCATCGCGCACTACTCATCGCGCATGCGCAGTCGACCCATTCTACTGTAGGGTGCAAGCCTGGCCCATGGAATCTCAGGTAGCGAAAACCCCAGATCTCACGGGCCCACCCTATCCCGCGCCACACCCATAGGGATACGAAGATCGCATGCCCTTTCTATACTACTACTCATCGCGCATGCGCAGTCGACCCATTCTACTGTAGGGTGAAAGCCTGGCCCAAAGCCTGGCCCATGGAATCTCAGGTAGCGAAAACCCCAGGTCTCTCGCCCCAGCCTATCCCGCGCCACACCTATGCAACTCGCTGTGCAGTGAGTAAAATGGAGGAGGAGGAGGAGGAGGAGTCGCTGTGCAGTGAGTAAAGTGCAAGAGGAGGAGTAGGACACGCCATGGATTATACTAGGGAGATTCTAGCAGACGAGATAATTCAAATTTAACTGAGTGAAGTAGATAGACTGGTATTTCTATCGTTATTCAACCTATATTAAAGGTAAAACAGAGAATCTAAAAACTTTTGCATTTTACCGTTAATCAAATATCATCATGTTTTCTAGAGAATAAAATATTAATCTGATGGAACAACTTATATATATATATATATATAAGAAAAGATGAGTTTTGATACCTTACACCTTTCACCCCCCCTCTCTGCAAAGTGAGCATGAAAATTCATATCGCACATACATTTAATTGGGAACCATAATTATGGTGCTGCCCTGTCTTGTAATTCACATCTACAGACACGGCCACGCTTCTTGAACGGTCTAATAATTCAATCCGAGAAAGTGCAATTTGTTGTGTAGTAGCAAACTTATAGATTGAATTTTGATGAAATATACGATTTGCCAGTTTAGCGATCGTCACACACCAGTCCACACAGTCGGGCAAATTGGCACACTGCACACCGGACATGTCCTCCTTCAGATCCTAGATTAAACAACAGGAGAAATGAGCAAAATGCTATTTATTCGAAGATGACTGAAAAGAAGTATTTGATACTTCGTGAGGTGATGTGAACAAATACTAGGTTTGGTATATGACAATTTTATTTGATAAATTTCCTTCCGTTTGCCAAAAATCAGTATTATTGCTCATTTTTCCCATTGTTTAGCCTGGGCCCTTATGGAGAACATGCCCAGTTTAGGGCCTGCTTCTTCGCCTGACTGTGTGCTTGTGCGTGACGATTGCTGACGATCGCTAAATCAGCTCATGGTCTATTGATTGACAGTTGGAAGTGTTGTAATACTAAATAGTCGTATTATTCATGCTTTCAGAAATGCTGTCTATGTGGTAAGAAGAAAAACCAGAAAGGAGAACCTGCCTCAAAGACCGGCGCGACATCAGGCTGTGCTGTCAAAAAGTGCCACAAGACCTTTCACTATTATTGTGCTGTCGGCAATGAGCATTCCGTCACCAAACGATTGGTTGTCAATTTCAAACACAAAGCTAAGAAGGCAGTTCTTTATAGGTTAGTCCAAAAAATTATATTTCCTCCGTGTAAGAACCATGTATATTATCAGCTGATTTATAATCTCCACTTCTGCCACTCTCCTTTGCTGTGGAGTAGAGGAAAACAGTAGAGACCCCAACATTTTTTTCATCTTATTTGTTTTGGACTTGTTTTGATTTGATTTCATAGGGGGCATTTTTTTAAATTATTCATTGTTTTTTACCACTCAGCCAAATTGGTCTCAGGGGTATTGTTGTCACCCATCTGTCCGTCCGTCCCCGCCCCCCAGACTCTAAATCTTGAGAACTACAGAAGGCAGGCTAACAAAACATCTGTTCAATATAGAATGTTATCTGTAGATGTGCCTTTTGTATGTTTCGTTGATCAGGCCTTTGTCTGTTTGTCTTTCGGTCCACTTTTCTGTCCATCTGTATCATGGTTTAATTCCACCATTATCTATTATGGGCCCTCTTGTGGTAAGTTTCTCAAATCTAGTGGTGGTCAGATCATTTATGTAATAATTTCCCTGTAAAAGGCTGTATTCAGAAATGTTTTCTTTCCGTTCTACTTCCAAAGTATTCATGGAATGTTGCAAGCGATTCCCTGATCTACATAAATCTACAATATTACATGCACCAAAATTGTTTGTGGACAAGGGGAGATAATCAGATAGCTGTATTATGCTGGAAAAATGTACTGCAATTTTAAATCTACAGTTTAATTCTCCACAACCTTGTTTGCTCGTGAATTACCATTTACTCAGTTGACTTTAATTATGCTTCAGTTGTAATTTGTGAAATTTCCACACCTTGGAAACGCTTATAAATAGTAGTTTGGTATCCATTTGTGCCACTATCAGCAGAGCAGATTACAGATCTAAGTTTATAGTACGCAGATTTTGAATGATACACTGAATATAAACTATGTTTACTTGCTATATCTTCTGAATAAATGTATGAAATAACTTTAAGATGTATTGGGTGTGCATGAAATGAATCTATCCAACTTGATAATGAAAGTAATTGTATTACAACAACAATATGTGCCCTCACCACCCAATAAATGAAAGCTATTCTATGAAAATGATGAACAATTTGAGAACAGTACAGCATTCTTTTTGGGATTTGCACAAAAGCTCCAGCGAACAGAAAAAAACGCTGACAAAATTCTCAATGGACAAAAGCCTCATCCGACATTTAGTTTCAGGCCAGGGCTATAAGATCACAACTTTACATATTTTTCCCTACAGATCTGTGGATACCTTGTCACTTTTTATACCCCTGTACATAGTAAGGGGGTATACTGGATTCCGATGGTGCGTGTCAGTGCATCCATCCCTTCGTCACCTGGAAGATGTTGCATTTCAACTACAGGTGTTGCACCTGGAGTTGCATTTCAACTACTTTTGCCAACAGGTAGTAAAATCCTACATGCATTTCCGGGCAATAACTTGAGAACTTCTCATCGGATTCTTTTCAAATTTGGTACGTGTATACCATGCTATGAGATGTCACTTGCGGTGGGCAAAATTTGTTTCTGGGCAATAACTTGAACCACTCACTCTCTCAAATTTGGTATGAATATACCATGACATGTCACTGGGGATTGCCCTCCGCCCACTTTCGCCAACTGGTGATGCCACCTGGTGGCCAAATCCGAAATTCTTTTCCTGGTGATATGAGAACCGCTCATCAGATTTTTTTCAAATTTGGTATTTATTTACCATGCCATGAGATGTCCCTTTAGATTGTGTTTTGCCCACTTGCACTTACAGGTGGCACCACCTGATGGCAAAATCTAAATCTGGTTTCCGGACAATAACTTGAGAACTGCTCATCACATTCTTCTAAAATTTGGTATGCAGATACCATGCCATGAAATGTCGCTTCTCATTGCGTGTCGCCCACTTGCACCTACATGTCATGCCACCTGGTGGCAAAATCTGAATTTGGTTTCCATTCAATAACTTGAGGATTCCTTGTCAGATTCTTGTCAGATTTGATATGCAGATACCATGCCATGAGTTGTGGCTTGGGTTTGCATTTCGCATACCATAACTCTCTGCTATGCATACAATCTTAAAACACTCACTGGGAGCCTAATAGGTAAAATGGTACCAAATTGTAAGCAAATTTCAGCAAAACATTTTCCTTTCTTTTAGTTATAGGACTATTTTAGTAAAATTTGGTAGTCAGGGGTTTTTGAACATGCCAGATCTGTTGGTAGTCATTTCATCTGTACCTAATTAGCTGCCTAATGTGCATGCATTTACACAACACAACACCATTTTGCTAAAACAGATATCAAATGTCAGCGAGATTCTAAAATGTGAACTTCAATTTTATTGAGAAAAAGATTGGATCCATAGAGAAACTGAACATTTCTACACCACATAATTATCTTTGACACGGACAGTCATTATTCAGCTAATTTCCATAAATTTGCATATGTAACATTTATTTCATTGGATGGTGTATTTTCTGGGATAACAAGATCTGTTATATGGAATACGCAATAAAAAATGCCTGCATGAATATGCGGCAATATGCGATAATTCTGGGCTTACGATGTGGCTTATTCTCATGGCGGCTCATACAGTCATTGGGGTCCCTACAAACAATTTGCCCACATTTCTTGTTGAGTCCATGTTCTATCTCAAGCTAACATTGTCTTTCATCAAAAAAAATGATTTATTGTTTTCAGTTCATCGTATTGTTCAACAAATTTCTCACTGACATTAACAAGGAAGAGGTACAGATCTGCCAAATGTTGGAGATGGCATGGGCACAATATGATTCACTTGTTGGCAAATTCTAAAAGCACAAATGGTGTTTAAAGCACTCTATATGATATATTGCGGGGATAAGTAATAAAATGGTTAAGATAGGTAATTCGAACGAAATGGCGTCAGCGTTCCTCTAAAATATGTCTTCTTTTTCTGAATATGAAATCTTTGTAATAGGTCGAATACCCGGTATATCAATAATATGGAATTTGAGGGATAAACTCAATATGATTCAAATATGTTTTGAACTATGTGCTGGCCATTATGTAGTATGGTAAACACCACATCACTAATGTTCAATCATCCTAAAATTATTATCAGTCGGATTATCATTCAATTCTATTCAAGTGTGAAGTACACAGATCAGGGGGAGACAACTCCCAAGATAAAACAATAAAATTCTTAAAGTAACAGGGAGACAACTCCCAACTAGTGGAAATCAGGTACTCTCATGGAGATATTATTCAGGGTTACATATTAATCCAGGGGTGGGGAAATGCACTTCCTCTGATAGATGATGAAGTATTAGAAAGTTCCCCATATTCTCTCAAAAATAACTGAAATCAAGTTTGTATGGTCCAGTTTATAATGTGGAGATTTAGGGGTCTGAAGTGCTACTACCCGTTCTGGAGAAAGCCCTTCTCGAGAAAACCCGTTCTCAGGATAGTATGTTATGGCACAGGCTAGCACAGTCAGGCAGCAGGCAGACAGTGTTCTGCTCACTGAAGTGGAACGACGTCATGCGCATTGTCTAGTGCTCAACTGAGACTACTGCAAGTTCTTCATTGGACTGAAACAGAAGATCTACCTATTCAACCATTACTTAACTCAGGCCGGAAAGTGCCCCCCTCCCTATATATTTTTGCTATCGCTAAGGTTAGAGGCCTGAAACTTACCACACTATATCTTTGGGTCAAGCTCTACAAGAAAATGTAAAAAGATCCAAGATGGCCACCATGATTACGTCACTGTGATGTCATTTGGTGTCATTTTTTGTTTTTTCTTCTTTAAAAACTGCATGCAAATAGGCTCAAAATGACCCCAATATGATAATCTAAAACGTCACAGAGTATCAGCTCTCAATTGTTTGTCGTTTCGGAGATAGGAGCAAAAAACCAACGCCCCCCCCCCATACACCATGCATGAAAACAGTTCACTTTCATTATTGTAATAAAAATAATGTTTTTGATAATACAAATATTAAAAACTACAAAACTCAATCAGCACATAGGTGTCATCTTTCATAACTTGCACACCCACACATACAGCACATTTGTATTTCATTCAATAAATATACGGTAACCCATGGTAATACAAAAATAATACAATTAAAGAAAAATGTGGTTATAATAATGTGTAGCTAAGTAATTCAACTAAATTAGGACGAAAGCACTTTATTTCAAATCAAAAGTATTGCTGTACCGGTACTCGAGGTGAGTACCATTCCAAGCAGCATTCACAGACAACCATTCCAAGCAGCATTCACAGACAACACCGCAGGGGTTTTTTCAGACGAAAATCCTTTATCGAACTCAATTTCAAAACTTGAAAAACTCTCTTTTTTTTGCGCGCCTTTGGCGCGCTAAAAGTACAATAAAACTCAATTTTTCAACTTTTTAGTCGTGTAGTAGATATAAAACTCAATTTTTTATTATTTTAGTAGTACACTCCAAACAATCTTTTATTTGATCGCTTTTTCATCGCAGAGAAAAATACAAATGTTAAAAATGGCATAATAATAAACATGAACTGTTAATTTCAAATATTTTTTATTCACGAAAGATCATCAATTTCAATCAGATGCATTGAATCAGATTGTGTCTACTTTAGGGCCCGGGTGATACCTTTGTATGTAGAAGTGAAATTTATCTTCAACTGTGAAGTTTAACTTCAACTGTGATCCAGCACTGTGAAAAAAAAAACACAACAAAACAATTGTTATATTACTAGGGAGGTGATGCTAATCATTCAGATTTTGCAGAAACTACATATCAATGCCATCTCAAATTTACACCACCGATGAAATACTAACAAAAAGTATTTTTTCTGCCAGTGTTGACCAGTATGACCCGGTATTACCATCTCTCTAGCATTTTTACGAAATGAATGGGGCTACAGCCTACAACATGCACTTTCAGAATGCAGGCGGCCATGTTTGGAATATGATATGTGGTACAGACAATAGGCCTAAAATGATCTTTATTTGGGGATAAAAATTGACATAGAGTGCAAGGTGGTTTCCCTCTACGCAACTGCTATCCATACAATTCCTTCTGCGTTCATTCGTATATTTAAAGGAGTACTTACCTAATTTAATATAGGTTCCTATTACAAAGGTTAGACTCTTAAAGAAATATAACCAACTATTTTATTGTCGTTGGGGGCGATAACCTATTATTTTTATTACAATTTGTGAAGCCATGTTTCTCCTTTGACGTCGACGTGGGCGCCGCCATGTTGCCTGTGGGATGACGTGATTGATGACGTCAGCATTCAGGACAACGTCACGGCTAACGCTTGATTCAGGGACGTTCCAACTACGGACATATGAACTACTCTGGGTCTGAGTTTTAATTCGAGGAAAAAACTGGCGCGGCAATTCACACGGGGGTAATTCCTAAAAGGAAAGTGGTTTAGGTTATCTCCGACAACTGAAGAATTCCTTCCCCAAGTTTTTCAGCGGAGAATTTCCCGATTTAATTTGGACAAAATTTGAAGCTGAGCGGTAAACTAAAAGAGCGTTCTCTGCAATTGTCCAGTGATTTGAGTTGAACGACGATGCTTTTAAGTTCGTAAACATTTTCATGATTACACTTGAACAACTAAAATCAACTAGAACGGCAGTGGATTTACTGGGTTCCTTCTCTTATGAATTATCGGCATGATCAACACTATAAACCTTAAGTCTCCATGACGTTGTGACGTTTTTAGATGAGTATAAACTTACTTCCGCTCATCTAAAAACGTCACGCAGTGGTGCAATGGCGGCGCCCAGTGCACGCCGTGGCGAGCAACAAAATATTCAATATTTCTTTTATTTCGCATTTTATCAACATAAGTTTTATATAATAAGGTTTGGAATACGAGTGCTGATAAATATAGTCACACTCAAAAATAAGGTAAGTACTCCTTTAATTGATTGTAATTCTTCGGGACCGTAACTCGTCGGTGTGTACCTTGCTTTCGTCGAACTGTCAAACGATTGTCACGTTGCCTTGGTAGGGTCAAGGTTGTTTATTAGCCAATCACGGCGCTACAGAGGGCGCTGGTCGGGAGCCCGCGAAAGAGTGCGCCACTTCACACTAATCCTGGTTTCCGAATGCAACAAGGGAGACAACTATTTATTGATGCTCTGTCGAAGGAAAATGGCTGCCAATCGCTGTCGAAAGATGTTAAATAAAAATGGAAAGGTAACGATCGAATCTTTTACCCCAAAATTGTTGATGTCTTTCGTTATGATTCCAACAACGATCCTGGTTTACGTAAGGTATTCAGACATGTTGTCTTTATATCGCCCTGTCTCTGCAATTGACCGCAACGTCGGCCAAAAAAAATTCTTGCCGGCAGACGCAAATTATATATTTCTTCCGACTATTTTTTCACAGAAACTCAATTTTTTTTTCACAGAAACTCAATTTTTTAGCGCGCCTTTGGCGCGCAAACTATCAACCCCAGAAAATACTCAATTTCCGAGAAAAAAACTCAATTTAAAAAATTCCAAAAACTCAATTTGTAATCGTTTTTCATCGGGGTTACCCCGATGAAAAACTGTCTGAAAAAACCCCTGCACCGGTTTGACCATCCTCAATGTAACAAGTTCAGGTTTGACAAGTCCAACGGGTTTGTTTCTCCTTCACATGTAAGAGGTGCTCAAGGGCAATCCATGCATCCTCGGTAAAGAATGCACAGACTTAGAAACACCGGGCATCCGTAATTCCATTATTCCGTATTCCATTGCACATTTCTTGTCCGATCAATAACTCGAGAACCATTGAACCGATCAACTTCAAACTTGCAGAGTGTCTTGACATCGGTGAGAGGACGGTTGGGATTGCTTTTCAGTTACCTGCGTAATCCAAGATGGCCGCAATCAGCCATTTTGGATTTCAGCAGTTGTATCTTCACACATTTCCTGTCCGACCAATAACTCGAGAACCATTGAACCGATTGACTTCAGACTTGGAGAGTTTCTTGACATCAATGAGAGGACGGTTGGGATTTTCAGGTACCTACACTAATCCAAGATGGCTGCCATTAACGATGACAGTTTCTAAATGCACTTTCTGCATAAAAAGCAACATAGTTTCTGTCGGATGCATGGCCATCAGCTATATCTCCATTTCCAAAATCATACCTCTATTCAATGACATGAGATATTATCGACCAAAAAAATCGACCATAGAGGTCCACGTCCCCATCAGCATCAGCATCCACCATAACTGGTGCTGCTGGCGGGGGACGTGGACCTCTATGGTTGTGATGTGTCATTTTCCTGTTGTATTGTGAGCTTAATTACCTCAACTTCAGGCAGATCTGCACATAAAAAAAAATGAAGATTACCTTTGTTTGTGTCAATGCCTCATTAAGCTAGCCTATTTCTTAAAGAATATCTTAAAATGATTTATAATATTAAAAAAGAAATGTGTAATTATATAATATTTTAATATACCTGTAGCTAATTAGCATTGCGTATGCCTTACATATATTCCTGCAATCGATTATAGGCTACCGATATGTATAATATATTTATGTTTGTATGGATAGATTCAGATTCAGTAAATTCTGCATTAAAAATATTAACAATGTATAAATAATTAGATTGGCCAAATAATTCCGCTTCAACTTTTTATACTCTCGATGTATTATGTGATGGCGGATTCCGTCCGTCTGTCCGTGTGTCCGTCCGTCTGTCCGTCCCTCGTGTCCGGTCTATATCTGGGACAGTTTTCTATCTGCAGTTCTAATTTTTGGTGAGTGGATACCCTACGGGGAGACGATGTGTCGCGTACCAAAATCAAGGTCAAGGTCAGAGGTCAAAGGTCACTGGCCTCAAAAACAGGAAAGCACTGAAGTGTTCGTGTCCGGTCTATATCTGTGAACGTTTTCTATCCACAGTTGCAATTTTTTGTGAGTGGATACACTAGGTGGAGACGATGTGTCGCGTACCAAAATTGAGGTCGAGGTTAGATGTCAAAGGTCACTGTTGCCTAAAATCAGGAAATCATTGACAGTTTTCTATCTACAGTTCTAATTTTTGGTGAGTGGATGCCCTAGCGGGGAATGATGTGTTGCATACCAAATGTAGGTTGAGGTCAGAGGTCAAAGGTCAGTGTGACCGAAAAATCTGGAAATCATTAAAAATTTCCAATTTTTTGTGAGTGGATTCAATAGGGGGTAATAAAGTGTCGCATACCAAAAAATAGGTCAAGGTCGAAGGTCAAAGGTCACTGCGACCCCAAAACCAGGAAATTATTAAAAATAATTGTTTTTGTGTCAGTAGATACATTAGTGAGACACGATGTGTCACCTACCAAAATGTAGGTCAAGATCGAAGTCAAGGTCACTGTGACTCTAAAATCCTGAAATTGTTCAAAATCATGATTTTTTGAGTCCATTGCAAGCCTGGAAATAATTTTTTCACTGGTGCCTGACACTTTGGCAGGCATCAATAACTTGGTACCTGACATTTGGAATGGGATGCCTGACAAAAATATCGGGCCTCAGCGGCCTATTTCGTAATCAGCACTACAAAAGTTATAACCTACTACATGCATTATCAACAAAGCTTACAACTGTATGATCAGGAATAGTTGCTTAGAATTATTATTAGCTAAAATGAAATAAATTTGCTAGAATGATTAACTTTGTCGAATTTATGTACGCAAGATTTGCTTTGGCTGAAAAGAAAAAAAAAACCCCCCATCAAAATTGCTTCTCAACAACTTTTTAGTACCTCCAAGGATATCCACAGCATTATCCAGCTGCGTTTAG
The DNA here is from genome assembly GCA_036873755.1 of Hanleya hanleyi. Classification (NCBI taxonomy): domain Eukaryota; kingdom Metazoa; phylum Mollusca; class Polyplacophora; order Lepidopleurida; family Hanleyidae; genus Hanleya; species Hanleya hanleyi. The sequence goes on along the minus strand of JAVTVY010015650.1, from coordinate 46,823 downwards.
TCATGTAAAATGTACGGGCATGCACCCAAAATGAATACACAAAAAAATGATACCTTCAATATTTCTTAGAAAAAACCCCAAAACCAAAGGTCTTCTGTTGAAAATCCAAGCAAATAAATCTATGCCTCTCAATTGTAATTAGGAGAATCAACCACCCAATATTGTTTATTTTATAACCTTGGAAGGGCCTTGGAAATGGTCATTTTTCATTGAGAAGTGATCGTCAGATGTGACGTTGTTGTTGTTGTTGCAAAGGTCAATTTCTGAGTCTAAACTTGTTTGTCCGCGGTTTTGCAGTTCAACAGTAATTGCAGCTTCTTACATTTTGTACATCAATGTCTAGTGTACCAGTTTTGTTCTGTTTCGGCTGGCAGCTAGCTGTAAAATATCAGATCAGCATCGTTTGCTACAACAATTTGGCATGTGCGCCAGAACGATCCTGTCAGAGGGAATCCCAGTTCAGAGATTTCCCCACAATAATGATGACGTCAGCAATAATGCGAACATGGCGTTCGGCGATAATGGAATCGTGGTCGAGCAGGAGACTTTGACCAGCCATGCAGACAATTGACATTGCCAGTTCTGTTTGACGAATAAAAGTGCTTTTTCAGCTTTGAAATAGCGTGAACTTCCCTGCTCAAACAGTGAAAAACTGCTGCGACTGATTAAATTTTCCAGTATAAAATGGCACCGGACAAAACGACCAGGTCCGAGTGATTTGTGCCCGTCAAAGCTTCATTCGGAGTCGGACATTGTCCGTGACCGGCCCGTTATTTCCAGGCTTGCATTGAGAAATTACAGGGAGCGGTTTTGTCATGTTCCAAAATTTAGGTCCAGATCAATAGACAAGGCCACTGTGACCCCAGAATCAAAGTCAAAGGTCAGTGTGACCTAAAAATGAGGAAATCATTAAAAATTACTAGTGGTTTGTGAGTGGATTCAATAGGGGGAAATGAAGTGTCGCATACCAAAAATAAGGTCAAAGGTCACTGTGACCCAAAAATCAGGAAATTATTAAAAATAACATTTTTTGTGTCAGTAGATACATTAGGGGGACACGATGTGTCACATACCAAAATGTAAGTCAAGGTCAAAGGTCAAGGTCACTGTGACCCCAAAATCGTGAAATTGTTAAAAATCATGATTATTTGTGTCCATTGAGAAATTACGGGGAGACGGTTTGTCAGGCACAAAAATTTAGGTCAAGGTCAATAGTGTAGGTCACTGTGACCCCCAAAATCATGAAATTCATATAAATCATGATTTTTTTGTGTCCATTGATACATTGAGGGAAGACGATGTGTTGTGTACCAAAATTTAGGTCAAGGTCACTGTGACCCCAAAATCAAGAAATCATTAAAAGTCACAGTTTTCTTCTCAAAGCTTCACTTTTATTACATCAGTGCCATTTTCCTCCTTTGGAGATCCCCTCTGCAATAGAAATTAACTCCCTTGACTGACCGCTAGGTGGCGTGCTTCCGCGCATGCGTCTTCCTCTTTTTCCTATTGCACGTCTAGGAGATAGACGTGCCTTGGAGAGCTCAACGAGTTTCGCTAAGTTTATATACTGATAGTATTGTTAGTGAAAGTTTTGCGCGTAGTTTAGCTTAGGAGTATTCTATAATGTCTGCTTCTAATGTATCTACCCCCTCTACTGGTCGGCGGTGTACTAAATGCCGTCAATTTGTGAAAAAGAAAGACCCTCACTCTAAATGCATCACTTGCCGTAATCAGCTGTGTGCGCCACGGCAAACTTGTAATGAGTGTATTACATGGGATATGACTACCTGGAGTTTGTATATGGCCTTCAAGCAAGATCTGGCTTTGTCTTCTGCAGAAAGGTTACCACCAGAACAGCGTATTGCTTCCTTGCAAGCTGTCATTGCTGAGATACAACAACTCCAAGATTTACCTAAGGCCGCTCCCGTCGGCACGGTGGACAAGCCGGGACCCGGTACAGTGGTGAAGAGAATTCTTCCACTCCAGTACAGAGAAGGACCCGTCAACACGGACGATGTACATAGTACAGCCTCGTCGCCGAGAATTCAGCCTTCCGGATGGAAAAATCAATCCACACCATCGGGAAGTTTTACGGCCGGGCAGGTGCATCATTCTTCATCCGAGAGTCCGGACCATGGTGAAACTAGGGCCGATCAACGGGCAGATGTCAGCTCCAGTGTCCCGGATTCGACCCCGCCCATTAAGCGGAGAAAGAAACCAAAGAGAAAACATCATTCTCAGAGGAAATCAGTCCACACAATGAGTCCCGTAGATGAGGATGTGGGGTATATTTTGCATGTTGATTCACCCGGAGCCGTGGACCCGGAGTTGACTCAATTAACAGCTTTACCGATGCCCGTAATTGCGGATAAACCTGACAAGCGGGCCGTATCTACGGAGATTTCACAATCCCGGCAAAGGGAAAAATCGACCGAACCACTGAAACGGAAACGGACGCCTGATGTTCACCAACTCTGGGACCAGGTCGTATCAGCCAGACTACCGACGGATTCCAACCATCGACATGGGAATCCCAGAGATACGGACAAGGATAAGAGCCATAAGTCCGAATCTCAGCATTCTAAAAAACCGACTGAGCCACGGAAACGGCATGAGACTTCAGATCGGGGCCGGGCTATGGAGCGTTCCAAGCCATTGAAGCGGAAGCAATCTCCTAAGATGGGGCACGATAAAAAATCGGATTCGCCACAAAAGCGGAATCGGATTAAAGAGAATCAGCCCAAGGACAAGGCAGAAGTCAGGCCCTTAATCAAATCTCCGGAACGGAAGAGGAGACGGAAAACTTCCGACCACAGTCGATCTCGCTCTCCCCATCCTAGACGACCACGTAGGCGCACGCGTTCCCGTTCTTCAGGACACCGGCGCTCCAGATCAGGTTCCAGAAACCGAGCCTATGATCCCGTGGAACAGAACAGGGTTCATGATGAATCCCCTACATCGGAAGAGTGTCTTGATGACCGCCGTCGTCGTAGTAGATCACCAGCCTCTTCGACGGACAGTCACAAAAGATCTGCTTCATCTGAGTCTGACACTGGGAAGGGAGATAAACTCACACTTCGATCCAAGATGGCGGCAGTTTATCAATTACTCCCGAATTTACCACTTCCTGATCCCAATAAAGACAAAGAAAAGAAGCGGAAACGTCAGACTTACGCTGCGAACTTAGAGGATATTCCCGTGGATACGGTAGGATCATCTCCGACATCCTTTCCGCCCTCAACGCAGTTTCCTCATCTCTTCAGTTTGTTGGATGAACAACGAACAAGATCTTTCTCACTTCTACCGAAGCGTCCGGGTCAATACAAGACATATTCCATGCATCGGGCCATATTACCCGCCAAGTCGGCGCCAGCGGATGCGGAATTGGATCTCATTCTGACGAATAATAAACCCACACAACTGGATTTTCCTGTTACCCAAGCCCGAGTTGTGGAGGAAAGTTTACTGAACCAACATAGAATTTCTTCATATGCAGATTGCCTCATTTCAGCGTCTACTAAGATGCTCAACGACATCGATCTGCGACGTGGTAAAGATCATTCGGTTCAAATATCATCTAGTGAACTCGAGTTCCTGCAGGGTTTCACAGAGTCTCTGGACCGAGCTAATGCCCATATTATGGAAAATATGGTCTTCTCTTACTCATCCATAATCCATGCTCGAAGATCAACCTACCTGAAGCTGGCGAGAACAGATGTTCCTGAATCAGCGAAGCGTCAGCTCATGCTACAACCGTTGGCATCGGAAACCCTCTTCAACGGAGCGGTCCGCCAGTGCGTACCAGACATGAGAGAGGAGAGATATTCTCGTATGGCTTCATCCGGCAAGCGTGGCTCCAACCGTCAGTATGGCAAGCACAAGGGTTCGCTCGGAAAGCCTACAAAGTGGCAAAAGGGACAGAAGTTCCAGCAATATCATCAGGAAGATTTTCGTCCCTTTAACCAGCAACAGGGTGGAGGACGACCAAAGTTCCTCGGCAAGCAACACCAGTCCTCCAACAAAGGAAGAGGTGGAAAACGTCGGGATTGACTTCGCTCATGGTCCACCAAATCATCCTATCATTTCCCCATTAAACGTTTACAGCATTCCACAATTTCACCAATTTCACCACCCAGTAGTAGGCGGCCGCCTGCAAATTTTCTGGGAGAACTGGGACTTCATCTCACCAGACGCATGGGTAAAACGTACCCTTCGAGACGGCTTCCGTTTGACGTTTCAACATTATCCTCGTCTCATCGCTCATCCCAAGCCATCTCGGATCCCAGTTCGGCCAGAACATTTGCAGACTTTGTTGACGTCGGTGCAAATACTCATCGACAAGGGCGCAGCACGGGAACTTCCTCCGAGCGAGAATTCACCCGGTTTTTACAGTCCCGTTTTTGTCATCCCGAAGAAGGACTCGGGCCAGCTGCGCATGATAATAGACTTGCGTCGACTCAACAGAGACTGTCTAGCCCCACCACCGAAATTCAAGATGGCGACTATCCCGTCACTTCGGTCCCGTCTACTTCCGGGCACATGGATGACATCCATCGATCTGCAGGACGCCTACCTCCATGTCCCCATATTCCCATCTCATCGGCGTTATCTGCGATTCACAGTAGGCAAACGAAGATTCGAATGGCAGGTCCTCCCCTTCGGTATCTCCGTCGCCCCATGGTGCTTCACGAGAATCACAAACCCAGTCGTCACATATCTCCATCTTCGGGGCGTCAATATAGAGGCCTACATAGACGATATTCTACTGTGGGGACCCAATCCGGCGGTCCTCTCTTCCCAGACAAGCTTTGCTCTAGAGGTACTCAGACAACTGGGATTCATACCCCATCCAGACAAGTCGGAGTTGTCTCCAGCGCAACAACGGAAATACATCGGAGCAATGTTCGATACGGAGAGAGCGATTGCCCTGCCTCCAGAGGATCGGTGGACCAAGATACAGCTACAAATCAACGCCTTTTTATCATCTCCGTTCCGGTTGTTACAGCAGTGGCAGGCTCTTCTAGGCCTTCTAACCTCCGCCCAGGACTTGACACGGCACGGCAGACTGTATCTTCGTCCACTGCAGTTTCATCTTCATCCTTATCTTCGCTCACTCAGCTTCAATCCGCGAATACCTGTTCCACATCATCTTCGACAGTACCTCCATTGGTGGCAGTCCCGCTACAACGTAATGTCAGGAGTATCGCTACATCCATTTCGCCCAGCCCATCACCTCTTCACAGACGCATCGCTGACGGGATGGGGGGCTCATATGGAAGATCTACAGGTATCCGGAAGATGGTCACAGCAGGAATCCAGTCTCCACATCAATATCCTGGAAATGTTGGCCATCCTTCATGCACTACGTCACTGGCGGCATCATCTTCATCTATCATCTGTTCTAGTGGCATGCGACAACAGCACAGTGGTGCATTACATCAACAAACAGGGCGGCACGAAGTCTCACCCTTTGTTCCTGAAGACACTCGAACTATTTCTGGAGACTCAACAGAACCACTGTCACATTCGTGCACGTCACATCCCGGGTCGGCTCAATGTGATAGCAGACAGTTTGTCCAGACCCGATCGGATTTTACAGACGGAATGGCGTCTACATCCCGATGTCTTCAAACAGATCTCGATCATCTGGGAACAGCCGCATCTCGATCTGTTTGCAACAAGACACAACACCCAGCTTCCATTATACGTCAGCCCAGTACTCGATCCGCAGGCCCATGCAATCGATGCCTTGGGACAATCTGATAGCTTATGCATTCCCGCCACTGGCGCTCATCCAATCAGTGCTTCAGAAGATCCAGGACCATGTTTGCATAATCATTCTGATCGTTCCATGGTGGCCTCATCGACCCTGGTTCGCTCATCTAGTACAACTATTAACAGACACACCTCGGCGGCTGCCAGCGTGGTGGTCACTACTCAGTCAGCATCGTCAAGGAGTATATCACCAGCGCCCCGAGTGGCTCAATCTTCACGCGTGCAGGCTATCAAGCAGTCACTCACAGCGGAAGGCTTTTCAAGCGAGGTTGCAGAGGCTATGGTTGGTGCAAACAGAGAATCAACCACACACCTCTACCAGTCAAAGTGGAAGTATTTCGTGGAGTGGTGCAACAGCCGTAACTACGTTCCCTACTCTGCCACTATTCCAATAGTTGCTGACTTTCTATATCACCTTCAACATGACAGACGGTTCCAGCCATCCACTATTGAAGGATACAGATCAGCACTTAGTAAAGTTCTTCATTTAACGGCAGGGATTGAAATTGGGCAAGACGCCAACATTGCAGCTCTTATTAAATCCTTTGCCTTACAAGCCCGTCGTACTCGTCAACTTTTACCGAAGTGGGACTTGGGTGTAGTCCTTAGTGCCCTGCTCCGACCGCCTTTTGAACCATTAGCCGACGCAAGCATCAGAGCAGTATCGTTCAAGGCAGCTTTTCTCATGGCCTTCGCTCTTACTACTAGGATTTCTGAACTCCATGCTTTAGAAAGAGCTTCTCTAAGATGGACTGATGGGTGGACTCGTATATCGTTCAGAACCATACCAGAGTTCATAGCCAAAAATGAGACTACATGCCCGGGACCTTGCATACAACGCCGTTATGAGATCCCGGCACTGACAAATATTTTAGACGAGTCATTAGACCAAGATAGACTTTTATGTCCTGTTCGTACCATTCGTCACTACATTCTACGAACGGACCCCAATAGAGGTAGTCGACGGCTACTATTCCTCTCTCTACAACCAGGAGCTAAATCGGACATTACCAAGAATACAGTGGCTTCCTGGTTAAAAAGACTTATTCATTGGACTTACACATTGGCTATTGTTACCCCTCCACTGCTGTCTACCGTTTCGTCCCATGAGATTAGAGCCCTCTCTGCGTCATGGCCATTGTGGCGAAACCTTTCCGTTGATGAAATTACCGCCTCGTGTGCCTGGCGTTCAAATTCGACTTTTGCTGATCATTATTTACGTGATCTGTCAGTTCAGGCTGAGGGGGTAGCTGCATTAGGACCATTAGTTGCAGCACAACGTGTAATCCGTTAGCAGCTCAAAGAAAGGGGGGGAGCAGCGGTGTCAAGTTCAAGACTTCCCTTACCTCGGTAAGTCATACAACTATATCCACGTGCAAGAGGAAGGGACTTCACAGTGATGACAGGGCATACCTCGCCCTCCCGTGGCGAGGGATAGAGTAGATGACGGGACTGCGGTCGGTTCTTTACCACCAGCTCACCATCTCACCTGTTCCCTGTGAGTTCCCTACATCTTACACTTAAGAAGGGAATTTATCAGGATACTCCCTATGGGCTAGGGCGTGCTTCACACTATGCGAAATGAGATGACCGGCGTCCCAACCGCCTCCGTTGGGAGTCTGGCACTGATGTAATAAAAGTGAAGCTTTGAGAAGAAAACAGGAAACATTTAAAAACAATGTTTGTGTTTTTTATCAAAGCAAACCTTTTATTACATCGGATCTACCCAACCCATCCTCCCCTCACGCTGCGGCCATCAAAGGCACGTCTATAACGTCACTGCAGTAGGAAAAAGAGGAAGACGCATGCGCGGAAGCACGCCACCTAGCGGTCAGTCAAGGGAGTTAATTTCTATTGCAGAGGGGATCTCCAAAGGAGGAAAATGGCACTGATGTAATAAAAGGTTTGCTTTGATAAAAAACACAAACATTGTTTTTAAATGTTTCCTTTTTCATATACATGTACTTGTCGAAGACGAAGTCGTGTAATGCGATGTTGCATTCTGTCTATTCATTCATTAAAGGTGAACTGAAAAGCTTTCCAATGTTCTGTTAAAATGTCATAAAACAAGAACTTCTATAGTTGTTACAATTATGTGTGGTAATAGTTCTGTGTGTTATTGTTTTATTTTGGGTATATGAGAAGTCAAAACTTATACCGAGAGCCAGAACTTTTAAAAACGTCATCGCTTGCCTCCCGTTGTTTTTGGAACGTCATGACGTTATAGTGGTCCTCGTTCATTCATCCGACGTAGCATGACGTCACATTTGAATAAAACTTGAATGAAGGGGACCACTATAACGTCATAACGTTCTACAAACCAAGAGAGACAAGCGATGCAAGTTTTCAAGACGGATTTATAACAGGATAACTTAAATATTGTTATTAATACAATTTTGCAAACTATATTTGCCCCAAAAACGTATAAAAGTTATGTCACATAAGACAAGATGTGTATAAGCAACAATTTAGATAAAATTAAAAGCTTTGCAGTTCACCTTTAACATTTGTTGTCCATGCAATACATGTACCTTACTCGCATGGCAAAGAGGAGCCATACATTTTGAGATCAATTTGTCAAAGGTCAAGGTCACAGTGCCCCAAAACTGAATCAAGTTTAGCTGACTCTATGTGTTATATGTAGGTTGGAATATTCAGAGTTCTCTCCCATACATGGACATGGCATTTGTCCTGTGGAGTTGTCTCCCATGTTTGAAACAGGTACATTTAGTTAAACTGTTGTGAAATTAAAACCATACATTCACTAATTTAACAGGGAAAGGGGTCATTTATGAACTTCATACCTGTTTATTAACTCAAGAACAAATATTTACTTCATCACTTTCTTCTTCCTTCATCAGGACTGCACAAATTGAAAATTCTGCTTAACCCAAATATGGGTTATGCTAACAATTTTTGGGTAACCCTTCTCTGATTTGCATAACCCATCACTATTGTATACAGGTTAATATTCATAATTCAAGTGAACTGAAAATGGGTTAGGCATAATGAAAATTGCGTAACCAAACCTGTTCGCGCAATTTGTGCAGCCCTGTTCATGAAAAATTCTCTCGCCTGAAAGGAATCCCTTTGCAGGAAAACTACTATTTTCTTGTGTTTGACTATTGTCGATTTCAGTATTGGATATTTGAACTCTTGACTCTTGATTCAAGGTCAACTTGTTACCAAGAGTTAAGCTCATATTAGTTTATCATTCAGTCTAAGATGTGATATATGTTACATTGTCGGAAGCACAAAATTGTAGACCTTTCTCTGGATTGATAGCTACCAAGGCTAGTAAACAACCTTGAAATTTGGACCAATGTAATTCCAGATATACAGGCGTATATTGAAGCCCCTTGGGCTCTTGTTAAAATATAAGCTTATGTTAGACAATATTTTTTATATCTATAACATTGTGTATTCATTACATGATTGTATTATCACAATCTGTTCTAGGCTAAGTATAACATACATGTACTTCTATTTTAACAGTGTAAATTTGCACTCTCATTTCTAATTTTGAATTAATGTCTTCACCAAACCCTGTGGTCTCCAGAGGTCCCCATTTTACCTGCGGGACACGTTCCTCTCAATTTATCTGCTTCAAAAGATGAAAAAATGTACATAATATTAATAGCAGCTATTAAACTAAGTAATTAGCATACTACATGTATTATCAGCAACTGTGAGAGCATTAGGAAATGAGGTCTCCATAACCCGGAACCTGTCTGGCACAAGCAGGACAAGATTCGTAATGTCTGGAGGGTGAATGGGTTTACAGTCTAAAATGTGTTGTTCATAACTGCTGCTACGTCACAGTTTTACACAACTGTAAATTATCATTGTTTCCTGTTATTTGTTTTCACAGAGTGTTTTGCTCAGAAGAACACAAGCAACAATACCTGATTGAACTGAAATCGGAGAAAGAAAGAGGTAAAGTCAACCAGAAAGCTGGCTAAGAAAATTTTCTCTCAGTTCAAATGTTGGTCCAACAATATTTTAGTGTTATTGATGTTTCGCCACCTATTTTCAATGCTACTTTTTCCATTATTGTTAGTATACATCTGTGAATAGCTTTTCTTTGTCGTCGTTTGATCTTCTCCAATTTGAGGATCAAGTTTATCCTTCATAAGAGTCCATTCTAAGAGACAGAACCATAATATTATAGAAAATGACTAAGAAGAGCTGGGGAGGGGGGGGGGAGTGAATTAGTTTAACTCTAAATTAATGTGATGGAGTCATCAGGAATTGAGCAGTACAGGTCTTGATTTTGCCTTCCTAAATTTCTTATCTCTGAAGATATGTTGTTGAATGTGGGCGATGACAGCGACGTGAGTGATGAAGAGGAAGAAGAGGATATCCCTGACCGAAGCAATCAGCAGAGGGGTTCTAGTCAGGGAGATGATCTGTATCTGGACCATGACACCAGCTACATCCAGTTAGCCACCCCGCGGTTAGTGCCCTCACAGCCCCAGCCAGACATGATCTGCTTCAATGCGAAGCCAGGCCAACTTCAGTCCAGCCCAAGGACTATCAAACACGTATTGTACCCACTCGTCAAAATGGTTAAAGCTGACGAAGTTATGTTAAACGGCAATGGATTATCAAATGAAGTTCAGATCCAGCTGCCTTGTGACCGGAGAATGTCGTCCGACCACTCGTATGTTAAGAGCGATTCGCCTAAGGATAAGAGACGGCCGTCGGACAAACCAGGTCAGAAATCTAAACCTGAGCCATTCAAGGATGAAGACACATCTGATAAACGCAAACCTGGTCAACCACCAAATTCTAACTCGCCTGTAAAATTTGTTTTGCCTCCGGAACTATCACCATTCATCAACCTGTCCTCAGATGTGAGTGGTAATCTCAGCAAGACCCCCGCCATTCTTCCTGCCAAATACAGTCCCCCCGTACACTCTTCGTCAGCAAAACATCCATCCCCGCATTCTCCTGATGGGCACAGCAGTTCATCAGCTGGTCACAAGCTTGCCCTCACCAGTTCATCCTCAAGTCCTAAGGTTGCCCTCGTCAGAGTGCAACCCAAAGTGAAAGATGTGCCTCCCCCTTCAGTAAATTTGACCAACCAGGTGCTCCCAAATACAGGTCAGTATGCCGTGTACGCAGTGGTTTGGGTGGCAGTGGGTGTCTTCATCGATGTTGTTTTTGTTGTGATAGTATATTTCCTTATACATTTTCTTAAATGACAAGTGACGCAACTACTTTGTTGAGGGCGTATACCGACTTTCGCCAAGAATCCCGGTACACGGGGGAATTCGAGTGTCTGCACACAACCAACAGTAAATAGATGAGCGGGCGTAGACTATTATGAAAACTCAACCGGCGTGGAGAATACCTTGAGGTATGTATTACCGCGGACCGCGTACCAGAATTCGTGGCAAATTATTTAACATATGTATAGTCGCGTCACTTGTCATTTAGATGCAGATCTATTAAAGGATGGGTATGTAGGTCGAAAAGAAAGTATTTTTAAGACATCCACTGTCATTGTGCTGTATGAAAAGGTGGGAAGTAATGATATTCTTGAAAAGAAAAAAAAAAATCTATAATCACAACAACAACATGATACATCGACGAAGATATCCATTATAGATTATAGATAGATATAGATAGATATCCACTACCCAAGCCACTGTGGCCGTGAAGTAGTATGGTTCAAATGATCTGAATAATACATCCTCCTATTTACATTTAATCTCCCTCAGATTTGGGAGTGAGTGAGTGAACATATATGGACACTGCTCACTATGAAAGGCTACATATTGTCTCTTCAAAGAACTACTTCAGTTTCCAAAATCGAAATGTATTATTGCACACTAAGAATTTTGAAAGTTAAAGAACATTCCAATATTATATTTTTCATCAAAATATCTCACAAAAACAGCTTCGTAAACTTTGATGTTTATGGAAATACATGTATATACATATGGCATTGTCACTATGAACAACACGAATAATGCAAGACAAATCAGTCAATCGCAATGCCTTATTAGACCACTCCTTCCATGGCCAGACTTTATTGTCTCTGGTGGTTCATTTGATGTTTGCATGAAAAATCATTCTAAAAGTGCAAAAAAAAAATCTAAAAACTTGAAAACTTCTCAAATCTAATGAAACTTTACTCTGTCTGTTCGCTTCCTCACAATCTGATGTTGAGTGCACAGAGCCAAATTCATTTGCTTCCTGTAGTGTGGCATCTACATATGCTTGCTTTGATGAAGCATTTGTTGTCCAGTATTTGAATTATGTACTGGAAATATTTTGTTAAAAGAAAAAAAATCAATATAAAATAGTGCCTTGAATTTAGATGACAATCTGCAGTTTTATTTCCCAGAAATCGCTGAGATGGCTTCTCCATCCATCTAGGACCTCAGAGCTGGACCCCGGCCTAAAGTGCTAGGATAGTATTTTTCCAGATTTTTTACAAAGATCCACTTCAATCTCTGTATTTGAGGTGGTAAACATGAGGGGTGTTTCTCCCTTTTTTACCCCTCAGCCCATAGGGCTGTGGAGTCTTGTCGTTGCCATGTACGTACGTCCGTCCGTCCGTCCTAGCGTCGTCCGTCAACATGTTCTTGTCCGCTGAATATCTGCAGATCTATGAAGTCGGGCCTGACTAAACTTTGGTGAGAGCTTCCTGAATGTTGACTGATGAAATGATTAGATTTTCAGATGGCTATGATGATTTCATGATTTTTAATTTTTTTTTTTTATTATTTGTTGATGGCTCAGCTTTTGTACTGTTATCTATGCCTATGAACATGTTCTTGTCCGCTGAATATCTGCAGATCTATCAAGTCGGGCCGGACAAAACTTTGGTGGGAGCTTCCTGAATGTTGACTGATGAAATGATTAGATTATTATTTATTGATAGCTTAGCTTTTGCACTGTTATCTATGCCCATCGGGAACCCTTGGTTGCATGTTTCATTGTGAATTTTGAAGGTTCCCTGATACAAGAAAGCCTGGTCCATTCAAGATTCTCATTGAATGAAGGACAACATTTTTCTTTAATTTTGCTATTAAATCATTCTATTCTACATCATATGATTTATCCTAAAACTTTTGCATGAACCATATTTGTGTCCACACATTTAACTGGTACAACATAATGCTTCAATTTTTGTCACCAAACATGTTACTGTACCTTGGAAATGATTTAAAACGAGTGATTAGGAGAGCCCATTTTTAGCCTGACTCTGGGCAATTTTGAACCAGTTTGTATACCTGGAGCTTATGCCCCCCCCCCCCCAAATAATGATAAGGGTGGGCCTGTGTCAATCAGTGTGTTTACTTGTTATCACACTTGTGCAATGCATAAATTGCCACTGATAAAGCTACACTTTCTTGCATGCTGTAATCCCAGCACACCACTCACGTGAAACCGAAGTCTGTTATATACGGTATCCAGGGATTTTTTGCAGGTTCCGATCCCAAACTCTCAGTTCCTTTTCGTAATTCATTATTGAGGGTCCAATTTTTTTAAGTGAATTTCGGCGCAAAGAATCTGTGATCAATCACAAGTTAGAGGTTTATTAACATGAAATTCAATACCCAGCTATGGAATCGGATTGATATTGAGACTCCCATAAGCTTTTTCTAGGAGTATTTCCTTCAGAAATCCTTTCAAATTGAACAACAACACTTTCGTTTTTTGTTTCATTTGAGTTTTGGGTGCCCATATGTTCTCCGAAACTAAATTGGCTCTTGACTAAAAAAAAACAGGCTGAGGGGTCCACGCACCTTTTAGGTGCTTGCCTGCAATTCATGTTTATCACAAACGGGATCTTCTGCAAATCGGGGGTGATTGAATTATTACAACTCCCGATCGTATTTTTCTTCAAAAATCGAGGGTGATCGATTTCCGATAGGGTGATTGATTTATTAGAGGAATTACCATATCATTTGAACTTGTTACAGTGGCCCTGTGCATCCTGGGGACTGCTGATTGCGACAAAGAGACGGAGAAGAAGATGAGAGAGTTGGTCTGCACTAGGTATGACATCCCGACTGACTCCATCTACGTTTGGCAACGTGTCGTCAAGGGACATGGACTGACTCAGCCTCACATGTGTCATTTCATGTGTGATCTGGCAGAGAAACTACAGTAAGTCTGCTGTACAATATTGTCCTCGTATTTCATGTCCGATCTAGGGTTCCCAGCCGCTCAGGGAAATCACGGAAAATGATTTTCCAGTAAGAGAAAAATACCTAACATCAGGGAAAACTCAGGGAAATTTAGTAGCAAGAAAGGAGTTGCATGTGGCTGGCTATGTTGGCATTTTAGTGCACACCAGGGATGCACATTCAACTGTCTAAATAACATATTTGGACTGCACAGGAAAGAGTCTAACATCTTATAGTGTGTTAAAGTGTTCTTGTATTATTATTGTACAGTTAATGTTTGTATAGGTACATGTAATTGCTTACATGTATGGTGAGGAACGGATGGCTGTAACAGTAGAAGGGAGGCCATTGCATGCATTTGTGCAAGTTCCCTATGTATTTTAGTGTTCTAATTGCTACAACCCTGTCATGGAGGAAATATTTCTCAGGGAAATTTGGGAAATTAATCAGGGAAAAATCATGGAATTTTGTTTGCATTAAAAGCTGGGAACCCTGGAAATAGTTTATGTTTGTGTTGTAAAGCTGAGCGGACAAAATTTGGGATTGACCAACCTAAGCAGGCAGGGAACAAGAAACAAGGAATCAGTTTAACATTGCCTAATGTTGCATCATGTTTCTAATTTTTTATGCTGTTGTTATTCAGTAATGGCGAGACAGGGGCAGTGCTGCAAGCCCTGATGTCTCCAAGGACCAACGGGCTCTTGGAAAAATACGAAAACATCGTCGAGTTCCAAGAGAAATTGGAGGCTTCTATACGGCGTCAACTGGAGGAAGGCGTTAAGAAAAAGACGTCGAAGATTATGAAGAAAACTGGTAAACACCTGGGCACAAAAGCTGGTGGCGTGTTTCGGATGGATGACAGTTTTGTCATGGTGCTTGTGCTGAATGATCTAACTGACCGGGTGAAAGAGCTGCGATCCATCTTTCCTGGAGGGGATTCGAGGTTAATCCCTGGGGATTATGGATCTCTGTATCCATGGAATCTTGATTGTGACATTAAGGTGACCAATTCAGCCAAGCAGTCCAACAATGACACACTGGCTGCTCGGTTGATCGAAGAAGTTGGCTGTGTCAAGCGTTGGCTGATTACTCAGCTTTTGGGAGACACACACACGATTGTCAGACCAAAGGAGAGAGATATATTGTCTGTGCCAAACTTAAACAAAACCAGCGTTGCCGTAAACGTCAGTGACTTCCTACTCCGGACGTTCCCATCGTTGTCCGTGAACCCTGATTCCAGGGTGCTGTGCTTGACCAATGTAGACACAGTGGTAGTCAACCACAGGGAGTACTTCCACAGGTTGTTGGTCCAATTCCTGTCCAAGCCTGGCCCTTCCTCAGTACATCTCTGCGTGATGGACATGGGTAACTATGACACGAAAAGCCTTCGAGAAGACATCCAAAGGACAGAGAAAGTGACCAGCTGTACCCTGGATGTGTTCATCACATCAGATCCAAAATCATCTCCTGTCGTCCAGTCTGTGGTCATCAAGGCTACGAAAACACCTAGACCATTGGGTGAGTCTACTGTCTCTAAAAACCCTAGAACTTTGCATAATTCTACTGTCTACTGAAACAATTAGACCATTGGGTGAGTCTACTGTCTCTAGAACACCTAGAACATTGCGTAATTCTACTGTCTACTAAAACACCTAGACCATTGGATGAGTCTACTGTCTCTAAAACACCTACAACATTGCGTAATTCTACTGTCTACTAAAACACCTAGACCATTGGGTAAGTCTACTGTCTCTGAAACACCTAGAACATTGGGAAAGTCTACTGTGTCTGAAACACCTAGAATATTGGGTAATTCTACTGTCTCTAAAACACCTAGAACATTGTCGCTAAAACACTTAGAGCATTGGGTAATTGTACTGTCTACTAAAATACCTAGACCATTGGGTGAGTCTACTGTCTTTGAAACGCCTAGACCATTGGGTAAGTCTGCTGTCTACTAAAACACCTAAAACATTGGGTAAGTCTGCTGTCTACTAAAACACTTAGACCATTGGGAAAGTCTGCTGTCAACTGAAACATCAAAGACAATTGGGTAAGTCAACTGTCTACAAAAACACCTAAAACATTGGGTAAGTCTGCTGTCTACTAAAACACCTAGACCATTGGGTAAATCTACTGTCTCTGAAACACCTGGGTAATTTTACTGTCTACTAAAACACAGACCAATGGGTAAGTCTGCTGTTTCTACAAAACCTATGCCATTGGGTAACTCAACTGCAGGCCCTAAAATTTGGGGCAAACAATCGTTCAGTTCGCCTAGCGGTTACCCAAAACGAAAGACGCATAACCGAATATTCGTTCGCCTAAATTATGGCCCAAACTCTGTGTCACGATGACATAATTTTAATAATTTCCTGTTGTAACCTGAAAATCATTTCCGATCGAAGCATGGGCTGTACTTACGAGTGATTCGATGTTAACTTCACACACAAGAGACCCAGTCGAGGGGAGATAATTGAACGCGAAACCCATGTGCGTTTTGATACACTCTCTGATACTTAGATAATATACAGCCCAGGTGTATATACCGCTGTGTGGGATTATATGAACAGGGTAAAAGTTTCTCAACTTCCTCTCACCTGACTGCGCGTTGTGTCCTGGTTATGGGGCCCTAACCAAGACGCAATTCCATAAGTGTGCGGCCTGGAACATGCGTGATGCCGACAGACGAAAACGAAAGTGAATGACAGAGAAACTTTACGTTCAACTGTTTTAAGATTAAAATGTGTATATGGGAATTTAATTTGAGATAATATTTTAGAAATAGAGGTCACAATTCCAATGATAGAAGTCTGCCAGTCACACAAAATTGGACTCCCTACGCAACACGTGGTAATGACAAAAATTGGTCACTGGGTAATGATTTTTCTTTGCCAGCGGCAAGGGCACCGGAAGCCAACGGCAGCGTCCGATATTGAGAGGGGCTAGATTAGGACCGGCTATGGGAACGAGATTACTATTACACAAAATCAAAATGTCGGCGTAGATAGCAATTTTCATTGAATGAAATCCAGTCAAACACCAATGCCTAACCACAACAAAAGTCATTGGCATAACATATTTGGATATTACCTATAGGTTATGCAGTTCAGAAACGGGGGGAACGAACTATGGGTTACCTGGGGTCAATTTCACATAACCTATTTTCAGGTTAAGTAAACTTTTCAAATTTTAGGGCCTGCAACTGTCTACTAAAACACCTAGACCACCGGGTAAGTCTACTGTCTATTAAAACACCCAGACCACCTAGACCATTGGGTAAGTCTACTGTCTGGCTGAGTGGAATAACTCTTGTCAGAAATGGGAGTGTTTCTTTAATATAAAGTTCAGTCTAAAACGGCAGATAAATTTCAGGTTCATGGTTCATGTTGCTTCAATACACTTAGTTGAGAAGCAACAGGAACTTGATAAATATGGTTTCTAGTACTGTAATTGCACTCGTCTTTATTGCACCAATTTAAACGTCCTGTCTGTGTTGTGTGCTGTCCACAGTGTTATATAGGGTGGATGGCGGGTGTTTGATTTTTTTGTTGCTTCAAAGATTTATTCTTCGTCAACAAGAACACAACTTGGCTGGGTGGTGCTTAGTTCTTTCGTTGTGATATGACTGCAATGTTGTTCAAAGCGACGTTAAATCCTATTCACTCACTCACCCCACTTCACTTTGTAATTTAGAGTATTTCTGGCCCTTGGTGTGGTTTACTGTGGAACTATAATAAACAGTGATGTTCATGTATAATCAGAAGAGAATCAATTAAACTTCTTTATTTCTCCGTATTTGTCATGTTCCTATCAGGCATCGTGTGTCATTCCTGATGTAATCTATTTATTTATACTATTTGTGTTTTTCAGCTGGGTATATAAATCAAGATATATGTAACCCAAACTTTTTCGGTTCAGGATTTATATATCTGAAGTTTGGCCAAATGAAAATTACTACTCGAGTTTAATAAATTGGATATTATAGACTCACTAGGTGTAGATTCTATTTATCTCAGAAATACTTTCATAGAGAAAAATAAATTACGTATATTGGGTAAGACGCGATCTGATGTCTTGCTGCAACAACGTTAAAACTTCGTGCAGTTATTTTGAATAAGGTCACAACACTGCAGTCAGGGAATGGCCAGGAGAAGAGGTCAAATATAGTACTCTGCAACCCGATGTTTTATTTAGATTTATCTTACCATGAATTAGACCAAAAATAGCACCGTCACCAGGGCGACCGCAACGGGGTATGAGGGAAAGCTTCAGTTGAAACTGTTCAACGATTAGAAGATAGCAATATCAGAATGCGCAGTCGTTGGTGCAAGATTGATTTTATGCTGCAGGGAAACCGGGAATTTGGTGTGAGGATATAACTGAAACTTTTCTTGTCTGAACGTACATTTATTCGGCAATTTTAAAATTTGAGTGGGCCGACCGCAGCAGATGATAGAATCATAGTAAAAGTAGCCCCAGTCGGTTGTACCTTTAAATTGGTTCCAATCCATCAATGACTGTGCTGGTACATTGACCAATCATTTTGAGGGTACGTTTATTACCATAGGCTATACGATATATTTCTTACAAATGTATGCTGGGAGTCCTACGTAACGTCAATGCACTTATTGGTGCGCTGGGTCAAATGTTTCATTTAAGAATTGGAATGGGAAAGGGGGATTCACTTCATTTGTATTTCCATAAACTCTTCTTTTGTGTTGCAGCTGAAAGCCCTGCTAAGCAGAAAGCTAGCACACCTCAGAGAACTTCACCTCAGGTATCCACGCCTCAAAGATCCTCACCTCGATCCACGCCACAAAAACCCACATCCCCAAGATCTCAAGCGAATGGAGGATCTATGCCGATGCCAAAGCTGGACGCCAAAAGTGCTGAGAAACCTAACAACAAATCTGTGGTTCCCCCATCTGACAGTGATGACAGCTCGAGAGATTTCGCTCTATCGTTTACACCTCGCATCATCATCCCAGGTTCAACAAAGAGAAAGTATGTGGAGGATGGAGAAATGCCCTCTACCAGCAAAGTGCCAAGACGACGTTTGGTCGATCGTAGCTCAGAAAAACGGAAGCCTAATGAAGAGAGACCTGATGGGGGACGACGGAAAAGTACAAGAATCCAGTCAAATGACCTCAATGATTCTGCCTCTGCCGTGTCTGTGTAGATTGGTTAGGATCAAATATAGTCATGATCAACACACATCAGCCACAATCATAGTATACCGTATTAGTTACCTCCCTTCAATATAAGATCGATTTTGGAAGTAACGTTCTTATCATATCGACAATCCATCTCTACACCATATTTTATAATGTTGATATCAAAATCTGTTAATGTGAAACCCATATTGACATTTATCATCTTGTTTTCCCCCATTTTTTCATAGCCAGAAGTTTAATTCATTGTGAACCATCAAAGAATAATGTGGGTGAGTGGAGGGGAGAAGAAGAAAAACAAAAGTTTGTGATGCATATCTACATAATGGATGTGCCAAAGTTCTTATGGTAATCCAACAAGTCTTAATTGTCTGTTATGTGGTATTCGTCGCCCGCCTCGAATTTCAGCAATTTTCAGTTTCAAAAGCTTAATTGTCACTAAAGAGTCTCTGACCAAATTGATTCCCAGCTTCAACTCCTCAGGCTAACTTGTAGCCCTGTGGGGCTCCTGGGGATTACCCCGGGATGTTGTTGTGCACACCCCAGGTCATGGTTATCCCCGGGATGTTGTTGTGCACACCCCAGGTCATGGTTAGAATATAATGGCCTCAGCTCCTCAGACAGCTTGTTGTAAGAGGTGACTAACTGGGGTATCCATGGGGATCCTGGGTGTAAAAAGGAATAGGACCTCACCTGTGGGATCCCGGGTGTGAAAAAAAATGGAACAGTAACATCGGGATATGACTCAATGTTAAATCATACTCAAGCCACTCGCTAAACTTGTATGTCAATTCCAAGGCGTTCTTGACATGGTTCACCGTGAAGGACAATAGACTATGATTGGGTTAACATTCTTCGTGTGCTTTTCCACTGACCAATCAGATTCGCTGAGCTACTTTTAAATTCTTGGATTCGTGTTTTATAGCATTAGACCTTCATACCGGCTCCGCTCTCATCCTCTGTCTTTTGGACGCAAACTTAAATTGTAATCTCAGGTCATTATACAGAGGTACGGCATATTAGGTTGAACACACCGGTTCTCGTCAGATCACCGAAGTTAGGCAACGTTGAGCCTGGTCAATACTTGGATGGGTGACCGGGTGCTGTACTGGTTGGGCTGATCAGTGTCCAGGATAATAAGAACTGTGGACACTCTCGTGTTCTGGCACATGGAGGCACCGCCATGATATGACTGAAACATAGTTGAAAACGACATTAAACTCACTTACTTTTACACTCACTCCATTATACAGATAGTGCATGCTACGGTATGTGACATCAGGATTTGTCAGCTCGAGACAGGTCACCAGTTGAATATCACCTGTCGAGAGCTGACAAACCCTGACATCACATACCGCAGCGTGCAATAACTGTTCTATTATACCAAATATTTCTAAATTAATCCTAAATGTAATGGTTTCTTGCAGATTTATACAATCGTAGATGAGGGTTTGCAAACTTTGCTTCACGTCCGCGACAAGTTGAACAACAACAATAACAATCTGACATCTCCCGTACCGCATACGAATCCGGACTGATCTGTACTTTACCTTTCTCTCTGGTCGTTGAACCAGTTGGAGGACTACCAAATTTATTCTTGCATGAAATTTGTCAAATGAGAATAGATGGGGCCTTGAAGGCAATGTGTAACATTGCAAGCTGCCTATATATCTCAATACATGTATTTGCTAGTCCCATTGATAATGAATACCAACGGTTAAGGTTTGATGCTGCATGCCGCTTTCATCTCTTGCTACATTTTGGTTGAGAAGTGTGGTTCTTTTTGTCTGTTTATCAGTAGGTTGCCATTTGCTTCCCACATACACAGATGTGCCTTTCCACCATTTGTGCATCATTATGACATTCTGATTTGGGTTTGTATTGTGGAAGGTTGGGGTGGTTGTTTGTGGATTTAGCTACAGCGCTAATACCTCTGATCTGGTAATTGGTACCATCACATTGTTTGTGGTGATACTTTCTATGCATAGGACCAAGTACATCTACTTGACAGGATTTTGTATTCTATAAGGGGTCATTCATGTGTATGCAAAAAAACATATGAAAATATCCAGACGTTTTACCCCTCCTTCCATGATGCATATGTAATACTTGAATTTTCTTCAAGTCAGTCTTGTTTACTTTTCCATGATCCACACGAGTGCATTGATGCTGACAGATATTACCAGGTAGTGTTACCTATTGTCAAACTTACATTATCTCATACAGTTGTATGCAACATTAAGGCTGTTTTATCACTCTAGCCAGTGTCTTTGTTAGCAGCTTTGTTCATTTTCAAATATGTCATTCTCCCATTGTATATTTTCCATGGAGGAAAGAATTTCTCCATGGAGGGTGATGGCAAATTTGCCATGTTGATTATTACGTAAAAGCCCCCCACTAGCTAACACATGGAACTTTGAAACAGTTGACATTTAGTGTGTCTCGGACATGGTATGCCTATTGAAATATTGCTTGTCAGTATTATTGGTCACCCCAGACTAAATTACTTGTAGCAGTATTACATGCTGGAGACTTTGATCAGTTTCATTGGCTCTCGGGGCCGGGAAAGTACAAGATGATCTACCGGTACTGTCCACTAGGGGAGAAACATCCTAATTTTATCAAAAAGTTCACCTCCTGTTACCACAGTAAATGTGTGCTGACTGATTTCCCTGTATTTTGTCAATTGATTGTTCGTTTGTATGCCAGTCGTTGATTCAGCCAATCAGATGCTTTGGGGCTTCCAGGGATTGGCCTGGGGAATCAATTGATGTGTACACCACAGGTCATGAATGAATTAAGGGTCTCAGCTCCTCAGACAGCTTGTCATAATAGGTGGCTTTACTGGGGCATCCATGGGGTTTCCATGTGTGAAAAGAAAAAGGGCCCTACTCGTGGGGTCCAGGGTGTGAAAAGACATAGGACCCAAACTTTGTGATATGAGTGAGATATTGTTGAAAACAACATTAAATCATATTCACTCAATCACTCAGCCAATCAGCTGGGACTGTTAATAAACATCCCTGTCCAATTATCGACTACATTTGAAGAGCGGACAACCAGCCTATAATGTTGCATTATCTCGACTAGTGAAAGATGGCTACTGAAGGCGATACCTGTCAGAGAGCCCGGCTTCCACTGGTGGATACTGGATGACGCGAATATGTGGTTAGCACTCACTGTTGTACTACTCTTATACTAGCCCAAAGATTTGAGTTGACTCATGCAGATGTCTTGTCCACGGTCTTGGCTATTGTAACCATGAACCTGCATGTTGAAATGGTTGATGCTAGTTGACTAGAAGCCCTACTTAAAACAGCATATGCACCAACAATCAGTCAAAGGCTGTCACACTGTCAGCAGGAGGTAACCCCTCTGATAATTGGGGAATGGGGAGAATGTGCTGATCACCTTACAACTGTTTTTTGTTTGTTTTAGAAATTAGAGATTGTATTAATCAGCAATTCTAGTACATCTACATTTGTAATTCCATGATTTTTTATGGCATTATTATGATAGAATAGCTAATCGAGAAAAACACAGTATTTCAGTGTGCTCATAAAAATTTTGCTGTCTTAGCCATTCTGGAATGAAATTTGTACATGTACTTTGTAATCTTTGAAAATTGGTTCAAGAAATCTGTTCAGTGACAGACTTGAATTGAGCATGTGGACAAGGCACAGGGTTCTGTGTTAGTGAAACTTATAGGTGATTCAATAGGAATTTGATGATAAATCTACCAGACATATGCAATGATAATAGTGATGATTTTTTAATGAATGACAGTTCATTTGAGTGTAGCTATGTCCTCTTGGTGAGGTGTACGTAGTCCCCTGGGTGAGATTGTAGTTACCTCCCCTTAGTGAGGTGTAGTTACCTCCCCTTGGTGAGGTGTAGTTATCTCCCCTTGGTGAGGTGTAGTTACCTCCTCGTGGTGAGGTGTAGTTACTTCCTCTTGATGAGGTGTATAGTTATTTCGTCTTGTGAGTTGTAGTTACCTCCCCTTGATAAGCTGTAGTCACCTTCTCTTGGGGAGGTGTAATTACCACCACTTGTTGAGGTGTAGTTACTTCCCCTCATGAGGTGTAGTTACCTTCTGTTGATGAGGTTTAGTATGTGGACACTACAGTCCTTAATTGTGATGAGAGACCTCCCCCGCCAACTTCCGAAATATTTTTTGCTACTAGATAAGTCATACGTCAAAACATCCATGTATTTTAGACTGTAAATATGTTTTTTCATAGATCTTTTACTGAAATTAAATCTCTTAATGTTCAATTAGTTGACGGTGACTTTTTTTAATTTGAAGAAAGTTACATTCTGAAGAAGAAAGAACTGCACTTTTATAGGCTGCTATGAGTGTTTCCATGTAAAAGTGTAATATTACTGCTTCAACTTGTGGAGATATATAATGTGCAGGCCTGCAAGTGCTTCCTATATTTCCTTATATTTTCCTCCAAACCTCCTGTATTTCCTATATTTTGACTTTTCTCATGAAAACTTTCACCAATGCTCTAAAATGTGTCAAATTGGCATGAAGAAATACATTTCAGATTTTTTTTTCACCTCCCTTCTCTTGGCAAATATCAAAACATTTTAATCTGTCGAATCAAACAACAGAACGGGTCTCCTCAAACACCCCCACTATGACCGCATTCAATGAAACTATTTTGATTAAACATAAAACTATCAAGTTTGGAACATACAATGTTGTAGACATCTCTCTTACACTCCTTTATTTCCTATATTTCCTTATATTTTGTTCAGAAAATTCCTATATTTTTGCAAACTTCCTCCTATATTTTCTCCTGTATTTTCAATGTGAGCCACTTGCAGGCCTGAATGTGTTAAGTTAAATATAATATTACTTACTGGTCGGGTAAATGGCATTTGAAAGTTTGTCAGTAATAATTAAAACAGATGGACAATTGGACATATAATGCCATCATAGGAATAGCAGTAAAAAAAGCTGGTTCATACTTCATGTAGGATTCACGAGACAATGCATACAATAGCCAAGTCTGGGGACAACAATGTGTCTAGACCTGTGCCTTTTCAGCGACACAAAGACCCAGACAATAGTTCCTACATGAAGTATCGACCAAAAAGCTGATGTAAAATATTCCTCACAATTTTTTTTTTTTTTTTTTTTTTTTTGTCAATATCATGAAAAATCATTTTTCTGCACAAGGCAAGTATTTCAAAACATACTGATAAATGTCCATATGTACTTGTTTGTTTATGTAGATCTTCACTGGATCTTAGAAATACTGACAAGTTGAATATAAATACATTTGATCAAAATGTATGATGTTGAAAATTGCATTTTCAGACTATGAAATTATTTCTAAAATAATCGAGTGAGCTATGCTGTGTTAAACACATGCAATCTATTATTAATCTATTTTCATAAAAAAAAAATTCCCATAACTTTTTTAAGCTTTGCGATGTCAATACCTCCCTTGTGTGTCGTCCTTACCATTCCTCATCTGCGTACACTTAGCCATACGGATCGTGTTTCCTCATTATCATGGAGCGATATCTGACTGTTCGGTCTTCATCCGAAGGAGAACAGGCTCAAGAAATCTGATGAAAACAGGCTTTTCAAACCATCTCTGAAACATATATTGTCCGGGCTTACAAAAGATACAGATATGAATAACTTCCATATCATCCAAGAGGTGTTGTAGATCTGTAATTCTGAACAAGTAGGACGCACATGCATGACTCAAATGACGGGTTACATCGGTAGAGTTCAGCTGATTGGCTGACGACATCACGTCATGCACGTGGTGTTTATTCCTGGGTATTCCCCTTTTAGGTGTCAAAAGTAGACTGAAAATGGATATGCACGCGTCCAGGGTCTATCCTGCCGCGTATAGGTGTCGCAGATGGTTACTGGTTGTACCATCCCTGTGCAATGTGATTACCACCCCTGATCCCATTTTTGAGAAGAAAAAAAAAAACATATCCAATCAACAAAGACGAAATATGATTTTGGGAGAGCCCTTACAGGGGAAAGAACTCCTTTGTAATGACATTGCCAATTTTGACCTCCATACATATCCATAAAATGGAAAAGTTTACAGTGGAACCTGTGTATACCGACTGTGCTTGGGACCAGATTATAGTGTATTCCTTGACAGGGTTCTGGTTTATCAAGGTTCAAAGTGCTTTAAATTTAAGTCCTAGAAAGTTGTAGAATTGTAGGCCCTATAAGATAACGTCATAACATGTGTAGATATGTCATCTTTTTTGTAAAGTACATGTAAAATATTAACCTTGTTGACTTATTATTAAAAAAAAGTTGGTCAGGAAATACTTGAGACATGAATGTCATTGCTACCTAATCATTATGTTATTTTGCCCCTTGGTGCTTTTTATTTTGGTCAGTTTCCTTATTTTATCTTGTTACATTTTGCCTCGCCTCTATGCTCTTATCTTTGAACAATGTTGAAGGTACAACTTCCATTACATGGCTTTATTTCCTGAATTTAGCACGTTTTCTTCCTTTTTAGCAACAAATGTTGTCAATTATTTTAATAATTCAATCTGAGAAAGTGCAGCATTCAATTCTATCGAAAAAACGAACAACAGCTAATGACATGGTCTAGATTATTAGAAACTACCTTGTGAAGAATTCTGGAGAGTTTCAGCTGAATATATGAATATACAAGCCTCCTACTTGTCCTAATTTTTATATGCCCACCCAAAGGCGGACGCGTTATCTGATGACAATTTTCGTCTGTTCATGTATGATCTATATCTGAGTCAGTTTTCTATCTACAGTTGCAATTTTTTTTTGAGAGGATACCCTTGGACAGACAATGTGTCGCATACCAAGATGAAGTTCGAGGTCAGAGGTCAAAGGGCACTGGCCTAGACTTAAGAAAATCATTGAACTGTTTTGTCCGATCTGTATCTATGTCAGTTTCCTATCCACAGTCATAATTTTTTTTGCGATTGGATACACTAGGTGGAAACAATAGGTTGCGTAGCAAAATTGAGGTCGACATCAGAGGTGAAATGTCACTGTGGCTTAAAAATGAGGAAATAATTGGTAACTGCTAATTGGGGAAAAGATATGTCTCATACCAAAATTAAGGTCAAAGGTCACTGACCCCAAAATCGGGAAATCATTCAAAGTCAGGATTTTTTGGTGTCTGTAGATTCATTATGGGAAGACGATATGTCCTTGTGGCTTAAAAATCAGGAAAGCATTGGTCAAGGTTGAGGTCAAGGTCAAAGGTCACTGACCCCAAAATAGGGAAATCATTAAAAATCGAAGAATTTTTTGGTGTCTGTAGATTCAGGAGAACGATGAAATAATGAAATTATAAAAAATCTCAACTTTTGTGCGTAGATACATTACAGGAATGATGTGTTGTGTACAAAGATTTGGGTCTAGGTCATAGTTCAAGGTCACTGATTTTTTTTATTTTGTGTTGGAGGATACATCAGAAGAGCATTATTGACTGATATGCATGGTTTACAACTAACCAAGAGTATTGATATACTACATGGCCTTACAGTGTAACAGAAAATGAGTGGATAAGAAAGTCAAGTGTCAACAGCATATATTGCAGAGACAGACGACTGTCCGACATTATGCCAGAACAAACAAAGTTTCACCTGGATTGGCTCAAAGTCCAGGATAACATGTTAATTTTGCTTACATGTTCACGTACCAATTGTGTGTATTTACACAACATATATTTTGTCCTATTTTTACCCCTCGGCCAAAATTTGGCCGAAGGGTATTGTCGTCGTCATGTCCGTCTGTCCGTCCGTCCGTCACACCTTTCTCGTTACCAAGATATCTTCAGAACGACTTACCCCAGGCACACCAAACTTGCAGTGCACATCCGTATGCGCGTGACGCAGAACCCTATTGAATCTGGACCTGATTGGTTGGAAACTTTGGTGGCCATCTTTAATTTATGCGAAACCATCACAGCTTTCTCGTTACCAAGATATCTTTAGAACGACTTACCCTAGGCACACCAAACTTGCACTGTACATCCATATGCTCATGACCCAGAACCCTATTGAATCTGGACCTGATTGGTTGGAAACTTTGGCGGCCATATTTAATTTATGCGAAATCATTAATCTTGTGTATCTTAGGTACCATTTCACTGTTTCGTGTGTGAACTTGGTATAGATCATCGATGCATCAAGAAACTTCAAAGGAATGACCAAACCAGTTTCCCTGATTCGGTGGAAACTTTGGCGGCCATCTTTAATTTATGTAAAATCTTTAATGATATATATCTTTGATACCATTCAAGTGTTCTATACGAAACTTGGTATATAGCATCGATGTATCAAGAGACCTGCAATGTATAACCACATCAGTTCCTCTGAGTGGCAGGAAGGATGGGCGGCCATCTTTAATTTATGCGAAATCATTAATCTCTATCTCTGATACCGTTCGAGTGCTCGATGTAAAATTTGGCATATATCATCGATGCATCAATAGACTTACGATAAATGGCAGTTCTGGTGTTTCTGGTTGGGCGGAAACCTTGGTGGCCATCTTTAATTTATGCAAAATCTTTGATGATGTATATCTTTGATACCATTTCAGTGTTCTATATGAAACTTGGTATACAGCATCCATGTATCAAGACATTTGCAATGAATAACCACAAGTTTCTCTGAGTGGTGGGAAGGATGGGCGGCCATCTTTAATTTATGCGAAATCATTAATGATCTCTATCTCTGATAATTTTCAAATGCTCTATGACAAAATTTGGTATACATCATCGATGCATCAACAGACTTATGTAATGAATACCGACTTCTCTGATTGGACAAAAACCTTAGAGGCCATTTCTAATGGTAAATTTTTCCATAATCTGTATATTTGTCACTTGACTGCTTGGTGTTGCTTCAAATTGAATACATTATGAATGGCTGGCGCCCAGAGCCGAGGGGTTTTCAGATGCGCAGCTTCGTATTTATTTTTTCTTTATTTTTTCTTCTTTTTTTAATGTCCTATTTTTGGGAGAAAGTGGGAGGCCTAAATATATTCAGAAATTATTGTTGCATTTTCTGGGATTGAATTATTAAAGCTATGAATTTATCAGTTAACCACTGCCATGATTGTAGTCCGCAGCAATGAATGTTTGTTGATTTGAAGTGATTGTAATAAGTTACACATCTAGTTAAGAACTTATCTTTATTAGCAATTTTATTTTTACACTATATCGAGCTCTGTTTGTTGTCCATACATGTATATTCCCTTTTTTTTAAATCTCTTTTCATTTGGAGTTTGAAAACCTGACATGGTCTCAGATGTCGCATAGATATTTTAGACAGCCGGTTTGACTTCAAAGTCTGTAAATTGCTTTAAAAACAAATTGTCCATGTATCATTGCACACATGTTATAGGTTAAACCTACGCATTTCAATAAACATCTCATTATATTGGAAAATGTCGTCTTATGTTATGGTTTACAAGACTTTACAAGCTTGAAAATAAGGCACAAGAAGGTAACCTGTTAGCCTCATCAGAGGACATGGTACATGCCCTGACCTTTGAACCCATAATATATGTATATATGACAAGAGGCTATCTCTTTCTGATTTGCAGAGGATGCATTAGAAATGCCCGATGCTCATTTTCAGGCTAGCTTTTTCCACTGGCTATCTGTCTCCTATGTTTGGTTGGAAACATGTCCCCTTGGTTAGCTCACAGTATGGACAGGAGACATTTTAGTCTGGGGGACATATCACCCTACTGAATCGACGAGTATGATTATAGGTGAATGCACCAGTCCATTTGTCATGCGACCATGAACTGTAGGTTGGATCACTTCACATTGAAGCCGCATAACAGCTGCAATGTTATAATGAGGCAACATATGATTATATATCAGATATGTCGACAGTCCATGGTAGCTACCATTTGTCTTGGCAACAGTCCATTTGGCGAATCATTGGATCAGACGATGTGCTCTCTGTGCATCGTTCACAAGTGCATGTTGACCTACAATGGACTGTCGATCGGTCCGATGATGATACCATGGACTGTCGTAATATCAGACAGACAGAGAATAAACTATTAATGGTTCATATTTCTCTTAAACACACACAAGTGGAAGGAATCTAGAGATGAATGAGTCAGTGATACATGAGGCAGGTGGTAAGTTCCCACATGTTCATTTTGTCCTCATTTCCTCACACTTTAATTTGATGCTAATACCTACCATGGACTGTCTACCAATGCCTAAAAACACCTCTCGCCGCAAAAATGTTTAAAATTTTTGTTAACTTGAAATAGTAATAACCCTACATTTGGTGACAATATATAGAGATTATTGTATACCCATTTCCATATCGGCCCTGGTATCAGCCCGAGACCCCCATATCAGCCAGAGGGCCGAGGGCTGATGCCAGGGACGATATGGAAATGGGTATATCATAATCTATTTATCACATATTTATAGATGAATGGTAGCATTGTAATTGACAAAACAAGTAGACACAGATTTTAGTTTTACATGAAACTGTTTCATCGAAAATTGGACCCTCGGTAAAATGCAGTCAATGTTGCGAAAATTTCTTCGTCCCATTTTGGTGATATACCAGAGCGAAAAGGTTCAAATTCAAGATCGATTATCGAATGATTATGCATACTTCAAAACATTTAATACGTAGTAAGATCCAGATGAAAAGCAAAAAAGTGCGCTCGGTCAGACTGCGTAGAGAATGCGACGAGCTTCTCGAGGGGAAACCACTCCTGTGCGCGATATCAGCCCAAGGGCCGATAACCGATATCAGGCCCGTGCGTGAGGGCAGAAATCCATATCATGATATGGAACGGTGTCATTCCACAGTATCAACGTGGCTAAATGTCCAGTATCACAGGCAAATATGTGATAAAGTACGATATCTCCCCTTCAAAAAATGACTGGACACCAGTAACCATACCTGTCATCGATATGCTGAAAATCGTTCATTTTCGGCTGTGGTCACTGTCGTCTGGTCAGACACACGCCCACGCTTGATAACGAAAGCACCGAAAAACCTACCATTGACTGTGATTTGACACGTGACCGGCGGTTTTCACCTATAATCATACTTGTCGATTCAGTAGGGTGCATATGGTCCTTATACACTGGACGTAAACTTGTGATACTTTAACTTCCGAACCTATTTCCTCCAATTTTCGTCACTAAGCTTATATCTGAATCTCTGCTAAACCGACTTCTCATCAGTCGACTCGCCCGTAGTCCAAGCAGCCTCCAATCCTTGTCACGACAGGTAACTCCTGACAGATTGTCCTCTCATGATACCTTGTGACGGGTTTTTTTTATGCAACATTGTAACGATCGTCGACAATCTCTTTTTAACATTGTAACGATAGTCAACAAGAATAAAACATTGTTGAGAAATCATTACAATGTTGCACAATTCCCCCTTCTCAAAATGTGATTTTTCATGAAAACCTACATTAGGAAGACAGAGTTTTCAAGAAAAAAAGTCTCGTTTCTTAATTATACAGGGGAAGAAATCGGGAAGAGAAATTGAATATTGAAAAGGCTATTCCAATATGAAGAATCACAGGGGTTTGTGGTTGGTCGGTTATTAATTATGATATTAATATTTATATATACTCTCCTCCTACGATATATAATACAGTAGGAGGAGACTATATATAAATATTAATATCATAATTAATAACCAACCAACTACAAGCCCCTGTGTGAAGAATCACCTTTCAAATGTAACAAAGAAAGAAACTCAATGGATTGTGCTCTTCTGAAATTGAAATTACCTTGGACAGGCCTAATTCCTTATATACAGCTGGTTTCAGGATCGAATTGCCTATAAAAAGTTCATTTATGAGCTGATATTCTTCCATTTCGATCTGGTAGGTTATTTTGATATGAAGTCGAAAGTAGACTACAGTCACAAAATTTGCAGATGCACGGTACCAATAGACCTATCGACTGTAAAAGTAACTATAAACAGTACCGTATCATAATTTTTATAAACATGACCAGCTTTTACTGTGAGAATCTACAAAGAAGTAACCGCAATTTTTTTAGTTGTCCAGACCTTCAGTCTATCAGGCAATCTTTTATATGAAATATGATCAAATGCGACACCTCAGAACAACCAGTACTTTAGTTCTTCAAATCCCCAAACTGTAATGACGCTATGAGGTTACTAGAAAGATGCTGTCCATAAATGTCACAGAAATACCAACGTAGTTTAAGGAGCGAATTTTAACCAATACTAAATTTTGCACGTTTTTGATAACAACTAAAAATATATCAACTTAAAGCCCCGTTCACATGCACACAATTTACTCACCTGTGTAAAACTACACATGTGTATATTTACACATGTGCAAATATACTTTTGCACCTGCTCTTGACCAGATGCAAATAAACTCAAAGTGCAAATATACATACATGTGTATTTCCGTTCACATGACAAGAAATACACATGTGTATTTTTTTACATAGGGTGCAAATTTGCATACGTGAGTAAAAGTGTGCATGTGAACGGGGCTTTAGTATTACCATAAGTTACATTAAAGTATTCCCTATGTAAACGTCGCATTTCGACAAGCCAAAGTGATTTTGATTCAGAATTTATTTTCTGATAACGAAAATTCCATCCTATCGGAAATTCTGAATAAAAAACACTTTCACCATACCGGTACTCCTTTATCAATTCAACATCATGCTTATTGAACTAAGATAAATGTAACTCCGAAGATTGAAGTCATGGTGGTACGTGATATGATACTATATTTCGGCTATAATTTATGCCATCATCAGGATCGTATGAGCACCTGTTGCATACAGAATATATATATACAGTGTGGAAACAATAGTATGACAAACAATAGTATGACAAAAAGAGTCTTTTTGTCATACTATTTTTTGTCATACTAATCTTCGGAGTTACATTTGTCTTAGTTTAATCTGTGGAACAACTGGTCTTATTGAATTAAATAGCTCGTTTATCATCATCTGCGTGCCAGAAAAGTGGAGAGGGCGGGCGTATTTTATTTGTTATTTAAGAAATAATGTTTTCATAGGCGTGCTCAATTGTTATTTTACGCATGGTTTGTGTGGGAAAGTTTATATTTTATGGCAAGGATAAGTTGGAACAAGGGGTATAACTGCGAGTTATAAATTGAGTGGTATTTACCTTTGGGGCCCCCAAGTCATCAATAAGATCACACATGTAGACTGACGAACACGTTCAGAAATTGTATATCGTGTACGGACGGACAGATATTTCAGGTTATGCAAGTAAATGGCCGAAAAGAATTCTTTTGTAAATTGAACAAACAATAAATTATCAACCTGTGCTGCGCGTTTTGTTCTAGCTAAATAATATATAGCCCTCATACTCGTGAGGGCTATATATTATTTAGCTAGTTTTGTCCAAGCATGAGTATGGTGTGTGCCTTTCCAAAGGTTTTGAAACGTGTCGTTAACTTTGGAATGACAAAGATTGTTATCTAGCTGTTCGATTTTTTTTTTTTTTTTTCTTCTTTTTTTTTTTTCAGTTAAGCCCTGGACTAACCACTGGGCATTTATTTGCCATATAGCCACGAATTTATAAAACTTGGTTTTGCCCACGTGGCCGGGGACGAAACCGAAGAATGCATGCACGACACCCATTTAAACATAAATGTAACTGACTTCAGTAAACTATACTTTCGGGTACTGATGATAAATGCATGTTTGAGGTCGATACGTTTTGTTACATTTGCGTTTTAATTTGCAGGTACTTTCTTCCCTATTCTCCGCTAGTCTGCATAGAATACATACATTTCGGACATTTATGATATAAAAGTATTGAAGAATTGTAATAAATTTGTTACATAATTGCCACAATATTAATGCCAACTATATCGATGTCGCTAACATTAATTTTACAATGTATATATGCTAATATATGTTTTGATACTTTCTGCTTCTTTGTATTTGAACGCACCTGTTAGGTATACAAGATTATTTGTATCAATTATTGTATACTCATGATGGAAAGCGTTACAATTGTAGCTTTAAATTGATAGCAGATCTGCTACTCAATTAATAAAATGATAACATATTTGTTACTCAATTGTTACAATATTGCCAGTCGATGTCAACTAGTACAAGATAGGACAGTAGTAGGTAAACAGCAAATTCCCTATTATTTATGCAAATGAGATGACGTCACGTGACTGACCTTTCCCACCTCCAACACAGAAGAGTTCCAATCTAGGGGGAGGTAACTCTGGGTGACTATAGTTCCGGCAAAGGTCCCTGGGTATGTATATTCCTCCGCGGTGATGCGGTCTGGCGGTGATGCGGTCACGGAAGAAAGCTTCCGCGGAGAAAAAGTAGTCCCTAGACTGGAAATACGCTGCATGGTCCGATTGGGTCGAGTGAGGTATCCATGTGAAGCATTCGTGAAGGGGCATCTGATGGGGTGGGTGTGGTGTTGAAATATCGTCATTCTGCGCATGCGCAGTATATAAAACTGAAATTCCCGCTCTTTTATGCAAATGAGATGACGTCACAGAGCTCTCGTCCAATCAGAAGCGAGTATTTTGACCCGGTGCATTATGGGCCATATCCAAGATGTGACCTGGTCTATAAAACACGTCCCTCTGGATCCTACACCTTCATTTCTACGGTTGCAGAGCCATGGCGGAGATCCAGCCCCATGCGACTCGCATTTTACAGTATGCCACCGTGGTGAATTCATTCACGGATTACCGAGCAGTGGTCCGGTCCATGTTTGCAGATGGCGACGACAACGAGGGACGACGCCAGATCCTGAACGAGTTCACAGAAGCGGTCCTCCACAGAGTGCACTCGATGGAGAGGCGTGCCATCACTCACCACTACTGGACTATGACAGCCATCCTTGATGCTCGGGCTATGGACCACGAGCGCTCACGCCGGAACCAGCACCGGCTGGTTGGCCTCATACTAGTCTGTGCCCTATTGACCCTGGCGCTGTGGTATTGACACTATAAATACCAGGGTCAGACAGAGTGTGTGTCATTCACCGTTCGACATTGGAGCAAGCATGTCATCCGTCCCTACGAGCCATCCTGCCCCTTACACCCCAGGTGGGGTTACACGTCTATGAAGATAAAGTCACCCTGGTGGAAGACTGTGGAGCTATTTGCTGGTCGCCCGCTGAGACCGTATCGAATACGGTGACGCTACAGCGTGACGGCTGGACCAAATTTAAACGGGTGTTGAGCGGCGAGCTCGATGGACACCTCATCCACATAGACAATGCCATCTACGTATACCGTGGGCCTTTCTTCGCACGCCTGGGCCGCTACCAAGACCCTACGCGAGGCTTCACCCTAGACCCCGATCTGTGGACAGCCTTGGAGAAAGTGGTGCCTATTGTGGACCAGCTGTTTACACCGGACGAACGATCATCAGACGAGTTGGGGTGGGCTCGTGCTATTGAGGACGCGCTGGCTGAACCCCATGAACAACTGTCTAGTCATGAACCCGACGACGACGAGGCCATTGATTACCCGGCTGAACTGAGTCAACCAACACAACGGTGGTAGAAACTTGTTATAAATAAACCATACTCTCCGGGTCCATCATCATTGTGTCACCATGAAGCGCTGGGAGAAGGTGTTGGATAACTTATACTACAGTCCCGACAGTCCGGCGGCCTATAGTGCATTGTCGGCTCTCTATCGAGCGGCCAAACCCCAGGGGATACAACGTGCCCAAGTCCGAGATTGGTTAAGAAAACAAGACACCTATACCTTACATCGATCTGTCCGTCGCCATTTTCTACGGAACCGGGTCATCGTGGGAGGAATAGATGCCCAGTGGCAAGCGGATTTGGTCGATATGAGCGCCTTTGCCAAACACAACGATGGGAATCGGTATATCTTGACGTGCATCGATATCCTATCCAAGTATGCGTGGGTGGTACCCATCCGGACGAAAACGGGGGCGAATCTCATAGCGGCGTTCAAAGACATCTTCAAGACCGGGCGCAAACCTTTGTATTTGCAAACCGACGAAGGCACGAAATTCCTCAACAGACCGTTCCAAGCCTTTCTGAAAGCCCACAAGGTGTTTTTCTTCCATACGTACAACGAGACCAAGGCATCCGTGGTGGAAAGGTTCAACAGGACATTTAAAGGTCGCATGTATAAATATTTCACCTATAAGAATACACGGCGGTACATCGATGTTCTCCCGAAACTGGTGAGGGGTTACAATCGAGCCTATCATCGAAGTATACAGAGAGCCCCCATTACCGTGACCCAACGCAATGAAGCCCAAGTCCGGCGTGTCTTGTACCCCAGGCCATCGCAGCGAACGACGAAGGAGATGTTCAAGGTCGGGGACCCTGTACGGATCAGTAAAGTCAAGGGCAAGTTCGAGAAAAGTTACTTGCCCAACTGGAGCGATGAGCACTTCCTGATTAAACGGCGCCTACCCCGACAGCGGCGAGTCTATGAACTGGAAGATCTTCAAGGGGAACCGTTGGTTGGCACGTTTTACGAGATGGAATTACAGCCTGTCGTAAAATCACAGCAAGACTACTACACGGTGGAGCAGATTTTGAAAACGGAACGTCGACGTGGCAAACTGTTTCATTTCGTGAAATGGCAAGGCTGGCCCAGTTCCTTCAATTCCTGGGTCGCGGCCAACCAGGTGAAACGACTATAAAACCAGACACCACTACCGTCCTCCTTCATTCCACGTCCAACCATGAACACAGTGCAACCGTCTCTGAACACAGTGTCTTCCAAAACGCGCAAAGCGCAAGTAGGCTTTGGTGTACTAGTGCTAACCCTGCTGAGTGTGTTGTACGGAGGTGTGTTTTACGACGTAGCCTATGTCAGCACGTTACTTAACCAACTGAGAACACCAGCCATCAGTGAAACCGGTCTACAGAGAGCACCAGTCGTATCCAGCCCAGTCACCACCACCTCCACACCCCGTGTACAAGCCACAACGAGTGTAAGCTCCACACTTACACCAAGTACATCCACTACGTCTGAAGACCCACCGGATTTCATCCCTCACAGTGAACCGACAACGACGACGACCCACGTTGTACCCATCACCACCATCATCATCCCTGAACGTGAACAGGCAACGACAACCGACGTTGTGCCCACCACCACTCCAGTTCACTCGTACCAAATTTACAAGAGCGGGTTACCACGACAGCGGATACACCTCCAACCATGGACCCTCGGTGGCAGCATCCCTTCACCTGCGTCATCGCAGGACCGACGGGCTCCGGCAAAACGCACTTCGTCAGGAAGCTCCTTCAACACGCCGACAGCATGATCACTCCACCCATTGCCAGAGTCGTGTGGTGTTACGGAGAATGGCAGGAAGCGTATGCAGCAATGCCCCACATCACGTTCGTGGAAGGCCTACCTAACCTGACCGATTTGGAACCCGACACCTTGGTGGTTCTGGATGATCTCATGGCGGAGACGGATGCGCGGGTCACCCAACTCTTTACCAAAGGCAGCCACCATCGACGGCTCAGCATCATCTACATTGTGCAGAATCTGTTCAGTAAAAACAAAGAACATCGGAACATCAGCTTAAATGCCCACTACATGGTGGTCTTCAAAAACCCGAGAGATACCACTCAACTGCTGCACCTGGCGAGACAGATGTATCCCGGCCGCACACCGTTTGCATTGGAAGCCTTTAAAGATGCCACAACCCCTCAGCACGGGTATATGCTCTTCGACCTGAAGCAAACCACCCCTGACCACCTTCGACTACGGACCGGCATCTTTCCCGGAGAGACTCACCACGTGTACATGCAAAAATAATGTAAACACACCTACAGTGGCTCCCCCAGCTGGGGTGTGTGTGTGTGTGTTTTGATGATGGGGATAATAAAAAAGAATGAATACCACAGCAGGGTTATGTTCTCTGAAGTAGATAAAAAGAGCAGAATTGTGGGTTCTAGCATTAGTTGTACAGGATGTCTGCGCGAGTACGGAAGCACGCTCCCACGCTCCGTGTATTGAAGACGGCCCCACCCGAGTTAGTCCGAACCATTGTACGCGGTGCGGACCCTGCTCTCGTGTGCTGTCTGTGCGAGATTGGACTCAATATCTTAAAAGGCAACGTACCACTGACTCCGGCTCAGAAGACCAAGTTGGCCAAGCATAAGACAGGTCTAAGAACCTTAGTCCAGAAGCGAGTGTCTCAAACACAAAAGAAAAAGGTGTTACAGAAAGGCGGCTTTCTCGGGGCTATCTTAGCACCGTTGGCCGCTTCCGTGTTGGGTCCAGTATTGGGTGGACTCTTCGGCCGACAATGAACCACACGAAAAAATGGTCCTCGTCGAACCTCGGCTCCTTCAAAACCTCCAATCGCCCTACCCTGTCCCTTCTACGGTGAAGACGATAAACACCCTCGATGGAGAGATGCAACAGATCTTACAGAGACCGGGGTTAAGCGATAGTGAGAAAGTACAACGGTACAATGAGACGCTTCAGCGGTACATGACGTTCATGGACCAATACAAAACCCTCTCTGCTCCACCACCACCACCATCACCACGTGACACACCGCCGACCTCAGCACCGTTCCAACAGCCGGGTGGGGTACCTTCCACAGCTCCACAGTGGGTGGAAGACGAAGTGCTGAAGAGTGTACCTGCCTCGTTCAAGAAACAAGCTGGCATGGTATTACAACGGATGAAACAGAATCCTAACATGACTTGGAATGATAAAGGTGAACTCCTGGTACAGAATCAGGTGGTCCCCGGGACCCACATGACGGATTTAGTGAATGACCTGATGCGTCAACGCAGGACGCACACGAATCCTCGAGGATGGGAGGTCTTCGCTCAAGGCTTGAAAGACATGCATGTACCACAGGAATTGGTGGGCAACCCTCAGCGCTGGGCCTTTATGCAGAATGTGAGTACACCACCAGAACCTTGGGAACCGGGGTCACCACCCAAATCACCACCACGGCGGGCACCTACGTTTTCACCCCTTTTACCACGCCACCCCCTGCAACCACCAAGAGCTAAATCACCGCGACCATCACGACGATTAGCGCCCAAGGGCTGGGAGAAGTATTAAAACCAACAGCAGCAGCAGGACAGCTCAGTCATCATGTTTTACCTCACCCTACCCAGTAACAGCTCGGCTGATGTGTTTCCTGACAACACCTTGACCAAGTACGTGACCCAGTTACCGCAACCGTTGCATTTACCTGGACGCTGGGAATGTGGACTCGTGGTACAACGTGCGAGCCAATGAAGTATGGTACGAGGTGATCTACGATGGACAAGAAACTCGACTCAAACTACCCGAAGGTCAATACGATACCCCCAAGGAGTTCATGGGTGGACTGAGAAGTCTGATGCATTATAAGTCTCTACGAGACGTCACGAATACTTCAAAACCCATCAAATCTTTCCCCTTCAAAAATCATGTGGACTTCGATTACAACGCACACAACGACAAGGCCAATCTCACGCTCAGCCCCAACGTGAGTGTCGAACTCAGTGCTACCCTACAGCAAATGCTGGGTTTCAATTACCAGGGGTACGCTGGCCCCACCGGCGAGATAGGCCACATCCCGATGGACATGCGTGGTGGTATGTATGGGCTGTACGTCTACTCGGACGTGGTCGATGCACACATTGTCGGCGACAGCAACGTACCTCTACTACGCGTCTGCCCGGTGAAAGGCACGTATGGAGCTCAAGTCACCCACAGTTTCAGGCATATCGTGTATCTACCGGTCAGTCAGACCGATATTAGCTCCATCGTCATCGATATAAGAGACGACACGGGACGACCGGTGGCATTCGAACGAGGAAAACTTCATTTCCGTCAAGTCTGAGCGGTTCACTTTGCATAATGAAGGTGCCTTATCAATGCCATACAGCCAGTTACGTCGATCATTACACCAAACAGGCCGGGGGTAACTTTCCTGTCTTTGCGGGTACACGCATGCAACGAGGCCATGGACTGGGGAACATACTCGGGAGCATCGTCAAAACGTTCCTGCCCTTGGTGACGCGTGGGGTGAAAGCGATCGGCAAACAAGCGGTGCGCAGTGGACTGCAAGTGGCCGGTGATGTCTTGGGGGGTACGGCACCCAAAGAATCCTTGAAACGGCGGGCCAAAGAAGCGGGAGGCGTCTTGGTGGCCAAAGCACAACGCACCGTAGGGAATAAAAGAGCTGCCCCACCGAGACCACGCACCAGTCGACGACCGACCCAGCGACGACGCACATCGAAGAAGACCAAGGATATCTTTTCTTAAAGATGGCTTTCATCCATGCCGAGTCGTGTCCTTCTACCAACAGTGAATTTGATTTATGGACCGTCCCACCTACTCAGACCAGTGCCGAAGAGGGTCAATGGGTGGAACATCTGCCCCTTTCCAGCATTACAGCCACAGGCCCCATTGAATTCACCATCACCAACGCAGATACGACCTACCTGGATTTAGCCCATACGTACCTATATGTGAAAGCTAAAATCACCAATAAAGATGGGACAGTCCTGAAAGCAGATGCACCCGTGGGTCCAGTGAATCTCTGGCTTCATTCGCTATTCCAGCAAGTGGATATAGCCCTGAGTGATAAACTGGTGAGCGCCTCGACGAACACGTACCCGTATCGAGCCTACATCGAAACGCTGTTATCCTACGGGCGTGACGCTAAAAAGTCGTATTTGACAGCCCCGTTGTTCTACCGAGATACCCCAGGCAAGATGGAAGCGAGTCCTGATAACGCCGGCTACACGGAGAGAGTGGATTTCACAGCAGAGAGTCACTCGGTCGATATGATGGGACGTCTGCATGCGGACTTATTCATGCAGGACCGATACCTCTTGAATGGAGTACCTGTCAAAATACGACTAGTGCGCGCAACGCCTGCGTTTGCCTTGATGGCCCGAATGAGGACCTCGAGTATAACATTGTCATCCAAGAGGCAAGTCTGTTTGTACGCAAAGTGAAACCCAGCCCAGGTGTACAGTTGGGGCACATCAGAGCCTTGGAGAAAAAACCAGCCCAGTACCCCATTCGACGAGTACAGACCAAGGTCTTTTCCGTTCCTAAAGGCAATATGATTGTCAATCAAGAAAACCTGTTCCTGGAGGATTTGCCCAAGCGTTTAACCCTAGCTTGTGTGGAGAACGTCAGTTATAATGGGACTCTCTCGAGGAATCCGTTCAACCTAAAAGCGTTCAACATCAATTTCGTGGCCCTGCATGTGGATGGCCAACAGGTACCGGCACGCCCCTTACAACCTAACTTTGGAACGGACAATTACATCCGGAGCTATCTGAACCTCTTCACAGCAACTGGCCAAATCAACCAAGACGAGGGAAATATGATCAGTCGAGACGATTTCGGCAGCGGGTACACATTGTTCTGTTTCGATCTGACTCCCACCTTAGACAACGATCATCAACTGAGTCTCATCAAGAAAGGCAACTTACGCTTGGAACTGCACTTCGGGACACCTTTACCGAAAACCATCAATGTGATCTGCTACGCTGAGTTTGACAACATCATTCAAATCGATAAAAGCCGTAACGTGCTGTGTGACTTCGCCACCTAACATGGATACAGACCAGATAACCACGGTGCTGGAGACTGACCCAGGAACACGTAGGGTGTTTCAAGGAGTGTTCGCCCGAGACGTGTTCCCATTAGACCGTGTGTATCCGGCTGCTTACGTCCTGAATACAGACCCGATGGATCGGCCCGGTCAACACTGGGTGGCCGTGTACTTGACAGAAGAGCAGGGTGAATACTTTGATCCGTACGGCCTATCACCCCTCCATCCCGATTTAACAGACTTCATGGATCAAGGCACAGAGACGTGGTGTTGGAATACTAAAACGTTGCAAAGCCTGGACAGTATGGTGTGCGGACAATATTGCTTGTTTTACCTGTACCATCGATGCCGGGAAGACCCTTATCTACCATCGTCCACATGTTTGACGAGTACCCCAAGGCCGAGGACCGAGATGTACTCGTCTATGACTGGGCCGCCCATCATTTCAATGTACAAGTCCCGTTCTGGGCTTGAATTCTTTCAATGTACATACGCCCGCTGTTCTGGGCTTGAATTCTAGCAAGCCCCTTGTTCTGGGCTTCAGTTTTCACGTGGTTGTTCTCACGTTGTTGTTGTTCACTGAATAAAAAATGAGATCTCACCAAAAAAAAAAAAAGCAAACCCTGTCTTGTGTGTTTTATTCATAATGCATCTGGAGATTCAGTCAAACTGAAATCAGTGGTGTAGGATGGGGCCAAAATATAACCCATCAAGGGTAGAATGCAAGCGCACTATAGTAAAATAGAGAGAGCCAATGAAATCAACCCACAGACCAAGTACGTGTATTTGGTCTAGGTTTGGAGCGGGCATTTCATTGAGGTACGTGTATACGGTGAGTGAAGAGGCTCGTCCAACACGTATAGATTATGACTATAAGTTCTATGTATTTTTAAATATGGGAAAATTGGCTCTCCTTTTTTTTTTCTCGACCTCTGATTGGTCCAGATGGAACTGCCTATCATTCCCAGGTTCATTTACAATCCCCTTTTCTTTGACCTTCTGATCCGACATGCATCCGCGCGCACACTGCCGGTGATGACGCGCACTTCCGGAGAACGCGCGCACGCGCGCTGCGGCCGCGCCGGGCCGGGCCAGGGTGCGGGCCGTGAAAGTTGGAGGTCGTGTTTGAGCATTCTGAAAAACCGGAAGTGACGTCATTTTTACACCCGGGTGAATTCACCCCAACCGGAAGTGACGTCACACGCACTTGCGCAGACCCACCCCACCACGTGAATGTTAGTCCAGCTGGATGCTCCCCAACCTGGGCTTCACATGGATACCTCACTCGACCCCATAGGCCCATGAGGGGCTGGCCTAGACCCCAAAAACGTCTATGTCCATACCCTTGGGCTACCGCGCATGCGCAGAATGACCCTATGTCAATCCCACATCCACGCCATCAGACACTCCCTCACATAGGCTTCACATGGATACCTCACTCGATACAATCGGCCCATTAGAGGCTCGCCTGGATCTCAAAACGGCTATTTCGATAATATGGCCTGTCTGCGCATGCGCAGACTATTGAAAACAAACAATACACTAGTCCAGTTCTTCACGAGAGCTTCAAAATAAGACCTTATTCTACCCAATCGGGCCACTAGAGGTGCATGTCTACCCCGTATGGATTTATACATACGTTGGGCTAATATCCCAGTATATGAGTGTATATGGGTCTATATGGATCTATATACAAGCCTACCCGGTACTTTCATAGTTTTTTCCATCGTATTCTACATGATCAACCTCATAGCTCATAGTAAAAGCCATAAAAAAAAACGACCACCCCTATACCCATACAGGCCAAATATAGCGGGACATCATCTTCGCCTGGGAATTGGTCTAGTCCGAGTTGTCTCCCTTGCATCAAAGCGTATAGATGGGGCTGTGGTTTATTATCCGGGAAACCGGGGAAATTGACCTTGGGCAGCCATTTTTCTTAGCGTTTGTTACATAAAACAGACCTGTACGGAATATTTCCACTCTTTCAAATCATTCATACCCAACAAAATTATATCAAACTAATTCATGCATTCAAATGTAAGTGCTTCATATACCGCGGAAGACCACATGAAGGTCGCACCGATGACGTTCGATGAACGTTCGTGATTTTCTTTGCTGGTGCAAACGCATCACCGCGGATGAATACATGGAACTATTTTTGACCTGCAAAGGCTATCTATTGTCCCGGAGAGGGCCGGACATTGCCGGAGATGACACCGGACGTGCCGCCATCTTGAACCAGAAGGCAGACGCCGCCATCTTGGATATGGCCCATAATGCACCGGGTCAAAATACTCGCTTCTGATTGGACGAGAGCTCTGTGACGTCATCTCATTTGCATAAAAGAGCGGGAATTTCAGTTTTATATACTGCGCATGCGCAGAATGACGATATTTCAACACCACACCCACCCCATCAGATGCCGCTTCACGAATGCTTCACATGGATACCTCACTCGACCCAATCGGACCATGCAGCGTATTTCCAGTCTAGGGACTACTTTTTCTCCGCGGAAGCTTTCTTCCGTGACCGCATCACCGCCAGACCGCATCACCGCGGAGGAATATACATACCCAGGGACCTTTGCCGGAACTATAGTCACCCAGAGTTACCTCCCCCTAGATTGGAACTCTTCTGTGTTGGAGGTGAGAAAGGTCAGTCACGTGACGTCATCTCATTTGCATAAATAATAGGGAATTTGCTGTTTACCTACTACTTAGGACTAACGTACTTTGGTATACAAATATAGAACGAACATGGACGATATAATATTCGGCTATTATGTTACAGAAAATTAAGAAATTTCTTTCTCACACTCATTTCGTATTCCCATAACAGCTTGATGTTATGATAATTTTCATATTTATATTTACCAATGACCATTTTTGCTATCAGAATAATGTGATTAACCTCGTCAACCTGTAGAGTGCTAAGTGCACCATAATCAAGTTCTCTTATACCAAATAAAATTATAGTTGAATTGAGCTTAATTCTAATTTGGATACGTGCCGCTATAATATTTTCCACCTCTAACCAGAGGTCCTTGACCTGTTTACAATGTACAAAGAAATGTTCAATAAAATCCACTTCATTACATACAGGACATTTGTTAGTCTCGTGTTTTCCCATTTTGTGCAATAAAATACCAGTCGGATATATATTGTGCAATATTTTCCACTGCAATACCCATAGCCTCACTTCCTTACAACATTTGAAAGGAAGATATCATCGATATCAATATCATATTTTCTCTTCCAGAACTGACTGCCACATGGTACAAAAAATTTTGTTTTACATATTGTTATTGCTCTTCGAAACTGCTTGGCACTCCAACCCGTAGCATCTTCATCGCCAACGTAAAGACCTTCTCTTTCAGGCAAAGCAGAAAGCATATAATTATTCTTCCAAACTTTTGGTATAGCTACTTTCAAAGCGTTGTATTCGAAAATTCTCAAGGGAGATGGTCCCACTTTATTAACGATCTGGTCAAAACTACACATTTTGTTGGTCAAAAAAATCTTTCATTCTAGCTGTACCTTGAAGTACAACGGTTTGTTATTATATAATACAAATTTATTATTAAAAAGCAACTGATCTGAAATTTGTTCTGTGCTTATTTCCTTTATCTTCTGATTATCACACCCAGAACTATCTAGCCATATACCTAGAGCATGTTTCCAAAAAGACGATTTTATCAATTCAAATCCAACAAATTGTTTACTCTTAACCGAACCACTAAATACAGAACAACCCTTCCCAAATTTAGTCAAAAAGTACAATGGAATGTTTTTCCAAATATCATACCCTGGACTGCAAATCTTAGCAACCCATTGCAAAATGAAAGATTTTTGCAGATCTATCATATCTATCATTTTTCAATCCTCCCTGGTGATAATCACCAGCCAGGACACACCTCCCTGGTGATAATCACCAGCCAGGACACACCTCCCTGGTGATAATCACCAGCCAGGACACACCTTTTCACCTTTTCAAACGCTTTTTTATTGTTTAACTTCTTCTTCCATATGAATCTATAAAAAATTTGATTGAGCTCTTTCAATACCTTATCTGGAATAGTAATGGAGTTCATCAGATATACAAATTGAGACAAGAGAAAAGTTTTGACTACTTGTATTTTCCCTACAATAGACAAATCACGTTTGCTCCATTGTTTAATTATCCTTTTTACA
This sequence comes from Hanleya hanleyi, assembly GCA_036873755.1. Classification (NCBI taxonomy): domain Eukaryota; kingdom Metazoa; phylum Mollusca; class Polyplacophora; order Lepidopleurida; family Hanleyidae; genus Hanleya; species Hanleya hanleyi. Next base: position 1,944 of record JAVTVY010015650.1, on the reverse strand, counting down.
TTTTCAATACGACTGAGCAAATTGTGTTATGTCCGCACGGTTGAAGCAGAAGTACGGCTGCACCGACTATCTAAGGAGTGTTTGTCCGAACGTAACCCGAGGAGATCAATTGTTTTATGTGGGTCACGACAAGATCTGCTGAGTCGGCAAAATTTATTTTAAGCAAGATAAATCGTGCTTTTACTGCATGGACGTGCCACAACACAGCACAAAGGATCTGTCCACTGAAACAGAAAATCGAACATTTGTCCAGCTTAAAACGTGTATGTTTTCCTCAAGTCATCCAATTTGTGTTAATATTGATAAAGGTTTGAAAATCTTTTGGGTATACCTTTTATTTGAGCTGTGTCTTCATGTATATCATGGGGCTTAAACCACATATTAATGACCTTAGAAATAAATCAATCATTTGAAGGATATTGAAATAATGTCCCATTTGCTTTCCTTCACGAAAAAAAACGTCGTAGCTACGTTATTAAATCACATCCTACATAGTGCAGGTCTGTACACTCCTGCACGCAGATTAAGCCAGTACAATTATTACTCGAACAAACCGTTTAAAATAAGTCAATGAACAGACCGCGTTTTATTGGGGACACCCTAAAACAAGTTTCAAGTTCCAAAGTTCCCTAGTTCCCAGTTCCAAGTTCCAGCTCCGTAGTTCCAAGCTCCAGTTCCGTAGTTCCAAGCTCCAGTTCCCCCAAGCTGCACCTCCAAAGTTCCAAGCTCCATTTCAAAAGCTCCCATGCAGCTCTAACTCTCGGATATGATACACATCAGTAGTTATATAAGTATAACTCATATGCCATTGTCAATCAGCCCTTATTATAATGTTACTGTTTATATTCCGGTGGCTTAAGGCCAGATTTTCACTATCGTGACAAAGTGAAATAAAGCACCAAATTTGGCACTCATGTCGTCAGAGGCACCGAGAACAATATCAGAAGGGGTGCCCCCCAATTTCGAGGCCGAGGAGGCAATATGTGGCCCACACTAATAATGTTGGCAAAGAAATGCGAAATAATCAAATATGGCCACCATAATGACGTTACAGCTACTTCAGAACCAAAAATGGTCAAATTTTGACGAATTTTTTATTCGAAATTTTGAATTATTATATTTTTCTTCGTGTTAAGTATACAGTAAATATTAGAAAATAATCGGATATAACTGACTCAAATGGCACGGCAGCCCCTGACTGACCTTTGCCAAGCTGGGTCAAGTTGGACCAGATCCTTATTTATGCAATAAATTCGTTTGGGGTTACCATGCAATGCAGCCCGTGACTGAACTATGTATAGCTACATGTAGCGCTAACCGTTGATCTATTTTATCAGAATCAAATATGGAAAAGTTTGTGGGAATTCCCCTTTTTTAATCTTTCCATAAGACCCACGTACTCCCTATGCTCTTTTATCTATGCTCTTGTTTGAGCGTTTGACCAGCTGGGTTAGGATGACCGTCAGGCGCCGTTCTGAGTGCTGGTCTACGCATGCAGGCGTGGAGTTTACCCCTGGCTTCATTTTGTACTGTAATCAATTGCACCAAAGCACTTAGAGCACTTTTGTTTGCACACGTTGGATGGGGCTCGAGGTTTTTTTTTCTCTGAGGCTTTGGCGCGGCCATATTGTATGGCTTGATTGGTTTCAGTTTACGGACATACAGCACTGCGTCTTGGATGATGATCTTATAGCCCGCTGTATGCCCCTCTACGTCGGTGGCCATCAGGCCAAAGGTTGGAGTTTGATGGGTACATTGTTCAAGATGTAGTCGTCTTGCACGAACAGGTTCACGTGCAGACGAGCGATGAGATCTGTCTTTTTACCCATCTGTCATTGTCATTCCCTTTGTTCATGGGCTAAATCCACGTAGGCCGTATTCGGCTGGCTGCTGATGCACTCGATGAAGCCTTCGACATTGATGCAGCCTGGAGAGGGAGATATT
>JAVTVY010015649.1:0-60226 GCA_036873755.1 Hanleya hanleyi | reverse complement strand
TACCCCAGCACCACCACCACCACCACCACCACCACCACCACGTGACACACTGTCTACCTCAGCACCGCTCTAGCAGCTGCCATTACCAGGGGTACCACCCACAGCCCCACAGTGGGTCGAAGACGAAGTGCTGAAGAGTGTACCTGCATCGTTCAAGAAACAAGCTGGCCTGGTATTACAACGGATGAAACACAATCCTAACATGACTTGGAATGATAAAGGGGAACTCGTGGTACAGAATCAGGTGGTCCCCGGGACCCACATGACGGATTTAGTGAATGACCTGATGCGTCAACGCAGGTCGCACACGGATTCTCGAGGATGGGAGGTCTTCGCCCAAGGCTTGAAATACATGCATGTACCACAGGAATTGGTGGGGAACCCCCACCGCTGGGCCTTTATGCAGCGGACCCAGCAATCGCCGAGTGACCCACTACCTTCTTGGGAAGCCGAATGGGAACCGGAGTCACCCCCCAAAACACCACCATCACAACGGGCACCTTCTTTTCAGACCTTTAAAAACCATCCTTGATCAGGACACCCCACATCTCCAGAGCCGTGACACGTAGCAAGTCACCGCGACGAACACGACGCCGGACACAACCGCCCAAGGCCTGGAACACCTATTAATACCAACAGCAGCAGCAGGACAGCTCAGTCGCGATGTTTTACCTCACCCTACCCAGTAACAGTTCGCTTGATGTGTTTCCTGACAACACCTTGGCCAAGTACGTCACCCAGTTACCGCAACCGTTGCATTTACCTGGGCGATGGGAATGTGGCAATGAAGTGTGGTACGAGGTGACCTACGAAGGCAAAAACACCCGACTCTCCCTCCCCGAAGGCCAATACGATACCCCCAAGGAGTTCATGCAGGGGCTGACAAGACTGTTGCATTATAAGGCTCTACGGGAGGTCACGAATGTTTCATCAAATCCTTTCTCTTCAAGAATCACGTGGACTTCGATTACAACGCACACAACGGCAAGGCACAGACCCTCCTCACCGCCAACGTGAGTGTCGTACTGAGCCCTATCCTACAGCAAATGCTGGGTCTCGCTCACGCGACCTACACGGGTCCATCCGAGGACCATGGCCAGACCCCGATGGATATGAAGTCGGGTATGTACGGACTCTACGTCTACTCGGACGTAGTCGACAACCACATCGTGGGCGATATCAACACACCTCTGTTACGGGTGGTCCCCATTAAAACGACGTATGGAGATCAAGTCACCCACAGTTTCACTCACATGCTCTACCTACCCGTACGACAAACCGACATCAACACTATCACGGTGGATATAAGAGATGACACGGGACGACCGGTGGCATTCGAACGAGGAGAAGTGGTGCTGACACTTCATTTTCGACAAGCACGTGCTCTCCATTTTGTATAATGAAGGTCCATTATGAGTGCGATGCACGCAGCTATATGGACTATTATGCCCAACAGGCCGGGGGTGGCCTTCCCGTCTTTAGTGGTGCACGCATGCAACGTGGACATGAGCTGGGGAACATACTCGGGAGCATCGTCAAAACGTTCCTGCCTTTGGTGACGCGTGGGATGAAAGCGATCGGCAAACAAGCGGTACGCTGTGGACTGCAAGTGGCCGGTGATGTCTCGGGGGGTACGGCACCCAAAGAAGCCTTGAAACGGCGGGCCAAAGAAGCGGGAGGCGTCTTGGTCGCCAAAGCACAACGCACCGTAGGGAATAAAAGACCTGCACCACCGAGACCGCGCATCAGTCGACGACCGACCCAGCGACGACGCACATCGAAGACCCAGGATATCTTTTTTTTGAACATGTCCTTGATCCACGCAGAGTCCTGCCCCTCCACCAACAGTGAATTTGATTTGTGGACCGTCCCGCCCACACAGACCAGTGCCGAACAAGGATTATGGGTGGAGCATCTCCCGCTCTCCAGCATCAACGAAACAGTGCCCATCGAGTTCACCATCAGTAATGCGGATACGGTCTGTGTGGATTTAGCCCATACATACTTGTATGTGAAAGCCAAGATCGTCAATGGGGATGGCTCCAGAATCATCCAAGCTGCAACGGTGGGCCCGACGAATCTCTGGCTGCACTCGATGTTTCAACAGGTGGATATATTTCTCAGCGACAAACTCATCAGTGACTCGACCAACACGTACCCCTATCGAGCCTACATCGAGACGCTCTTGTCGCATGGACGAGAGGCTAAAAAATCTCAGCTGACAGCCGCTTTATTCTACCAGGGCACAGCTGAGCACATGGACACGGTGGACAATGAAGGATATAACAAACGGAAGGCTTTCACCGCGAATGGTGCATCGGTGGATCTCATGGGTCGACTGCACGCAGACATTTTCATGCAAGACCGGTACCTCTTGAACAAGATCCCCATCAAAATCCGACTGATACGGGCGCCTCCGACCTTCGCCTTGATGGCCACTAACGTGGATGGGCATGCAGCTGACTATAAGAATGTCATCCAAGACGCAGTCCTGTATGTCCGAAAAGTGAAATCGAATCCAGCCGTTCAATTGGGACACATGAAAGCCTTGGAAACAAAACCAGCCCAGTACCCTATCCGACGTGTGCAAACCAAAGTGTTCTCTGTGTCTGCTGGAAATATGAGCGCCAACAAAGAAACCTGTTCCTGGGGGAACTACCCAAGCGATTGATCCTGGCCTGTGTGGAAAATACCAGTTTCAGCGGAGCCTACCCAGAGAACCCGTTTGACTTTAAACATTTCGGCATCAATTTTGTGGCCCTGCATGTGGATGGACAACAGGTGCCAGCCACGGCCTTAGCACCGAACTTTGGGCGCAGGAATTTCATTCGAGCCTATCAGAGCCTGTTTACAGCCACCGGTCAAATCAACCAGGACGAAGGGAATATGATCAGTCGGGAGAACTACGCGAACGGATACACGTTGTTCTGTTTCGAACTGATCCCCACCTTAGAGAACGACCATCAGTTGGCTCTCGCCAAGCAAGACAATTTACGGTTGGAAATCCACTTTGCACGAGCCCTGGCGACCACCGTCAATGTGATCTGCTACGCCGAGTTTGACAACATCATTCAAGTGGACAAGGCGCGCAACGTCCTGTGTGACTTCTCCACCTAACATGGATACAGACCAGATAACCACCGTGCTAGGGAATGACCCAGATACACGTATGGTCTTTCAAGGGGTGTTCGCTCGAGATGTGTTCCCATTAGACCGTATGTATCCTGCTGCTTACGTTCTCAACACGGACGCGATGGATCGGCCCGGTGAACACTGGGTGGCCGTGTACTTGACAGAAGCGCGGGGCGAATACTTTGACCCGTACGGCCTGCCACACCTCCATCCTGATTTAACAGACTTCATGGATCAAGGCACAGAGACGTGGTGTTGGAACAGTCAAACGTTGCAAAGCCTGACCAGTAGCGTGTGCGGACAATATTGCTTGTTTTACCTGTACCATCGATGCCAGGGCTGAACCTTATCTACCATCGTACAGATGTTTGACGACTACCCCAAGGCCGAGGACCGCGATGTACTCGTATATGACCGGGCCGTCCATCATTTCAATGTACAAGCCCCGTTCTGGGCTTAAGTTCTTTCAATGTACAAGCCCCCTGTTCTGGGCTTAAGTTTACAAGCCCCCTGTTCTGGGCTTCGGTTCTTTTAATGTACAAGCCCCCTGTTCTGGGCTTCAGTTTTCACGTGGTTGTTCTCACGTTGTTGTTGTTACTGAATAAAAAAATGTGATCTCACCAAAAAACTCTGTCTTGTGTGTTTTCTATATGAGCATAATGCATGAAACTGGCTTTGAACACAGTATTAGCCAATCAGTGGCCTAGAATGGGGCCAAAGGTAACCCATCCATGCCCAGAAAACATTACCCGGGTGTACAAGAACCTGGATGTAGGCGCGGACCTAGGCGAATGCATCCCAGTACCCGGATGTGGGCGCAGACGTGAGCGAAATTCTAGTACCCGTCCATTGGTTCTTTTATCGATCGCTCATGGGCTCTTTTTCTCGACCGCTGATTGGTCCAAATGGAACTGCCCATCCTTCCCAGGTTAATTTACAATCTCTTTTTTGGGTTCAAGCTCTGTATATCGATGCCGCAACATTGTTGCCCAACCTTGCCGAAAGGGAGACCTTGGACCTGGATGTGACCTTTGACGTTTCATCCGCGCACTGCCGGAGAACCCGCGCGCGCGCGCGCTGCGGCCGGAGTAACCCGCGCGCTGCGGCCGGGGCGGGCCGGGCCGGGCCGGGGAAAACCCCCCACAGGCAGGTCAGTACATGCATTCCTATCATGTCCCCAGGTCACACCCCATTCACACAGACCCTCATGCATACCCGGATGCAGGCGCAGACGTCAGCGAAATTCTGGCGAGAAAACCCCCACAGACAGGTCGGTGCATGTCCTATCATGTTCCCAGGTCACGCCCCATTCACCCAAACCGGAAGTGACGTCATACCCCTAATTTTACATGCACCCATCCATGACTGGATGCCCCTTCACGAATGCTTCACTTTGATACCTCACTCGACTCCATCGGACCATTCGTGGCCCACCTAGACCGCAAAAACGTCTATTTCCACACCCGTTTCCCACGATTCCCTGTCTGCGCATGCGCAGAATGTGGACAACGGCCGAGACACTACTCCAGGCGGTTGCTCCCTCACATAGGCTTCACATGGATACCGCACTCGACTCCATCGGCCCATTAGTGGCTCGCCTAGACCGCAACACGTCTATTTCCATACACTTTCTCTACTGCGCATGCGCAGAATGACGTCAGTTCCACGCCACACCCAGCCCGTTGGAGACTCCCTCACGTATGCTTTACATGGATACCTCACTCGATCCCATCGGCCCACTAGTGGCCCACCTAAACCCCAACACGTCTATTTCTATACTACGGCCAGACTGCGCATGCGCAGACTATTGACAACGAACGACACACTAGCCCAGGCGGATGCTCCCTCACGACAACTTCAAAATAAGACCTCATACGACACCATAGGATCATTAGGGACTCACCTAAACCCTAAAACGTCTATTTCCACACCCTTTTCCCATAATTCCCTGTCTGCGAATGCGCAGAATGTTGACAACGGCCGAGACACTAGTCCAATCAGATGCCCCCTCACATAGGCTTCGAAATTGATACCTCACTCAACTCCATCGGCTCATTAGTGGCTCACCTTGATCCCCAAACGTCTATTTTCATAACCTTTGTCTATTGCGCATGCGCAGAATGACGATATTCCGATCCCAAATCCACCCAGTGGGATGCCCCCTCACATAGGCTTCACATTGATACCTCACTCGACCCCATCGGTCCATTAGTGGCCCACCTAGACCCCAAAACGGCTATTTCCATACACTTTGTCTACCGCGCATGCGCAGAATGACGATATTTCAACCCCACACCCAGCCCGTCGGATGCGCCTTCACGAATGCTTCAAATTGATACCGCATACGACTCCATCGACCCACTAGTGGCCCACCTAGACCCCAAAACGTCTATTTCCATACCCTTTGTCCACCGCGCATGCGCAGAATGACGATATTTCAACCCCACACCCAGCCCATCAGATGCCCCTTCACGAATACTTCACTTTGATACCTCACTCGACCCCATCGGACCATGCAGCGTATTTGAAGTCTGGGGACTACTTTTTCTCCGCGGAAGCAGACCGCATCACCACCAGACCGCATCAGCGCGGAGGAATACACACGCCCGATTCACCCAGACCGGAAGTGACGTCATACATGGCGTCACACTTGCGCAGAACACTGCCACAAAATCTCATACCTTGAGCTGGAGTTACCTCCCCCTAGATTGGAACTCTTCTGTGTAATTTTGAGGGTTCCCGGTTGCGATTTAACATGGACCAACAGATGGTGAAATTTCCCGGTGCCCGAAAAATGTTGTAGTATCTGCGGGCTACCTACTACTCTAGTTCTTGGACATTCAAATTTCAACGCCCCCTTCCTCTCACAGCTTCCATGGGTTGAGCACCGTCCGTCTCCAGAGAGAAGGAAGAAAAGTGTAGTCATTGCCTGTGCTAGCAGAAGCATCCAAGATAATGAGATATCCATAGACAGATACAATCCTATCAAACTGAAATTACTCGTGCAAAAAGATACTGACGACCCCTCATCATCAAATAACGTAGACATTATATGCAATAAATATGAGATTGCGAAAGTCACATGCTGCCACAGTTGTCTAAGTGGTAGTTTCCATGAGGCTGTTTTTTATGCGAGATCACTAATTCTTGTTATTGTTACTTTAACTGTTATTGTTGATGTTGAGAATGGCAATAAAATCATTGCTTATAATGACGCCTCCTTCATTTGAAATCTTTCCAGTATCACCATGAAGAGAATTGAGGTAGAAAGTCGAGCTGATTAAAGGAACGTATGATAGTTTCTTTTTATATGGTATCTTACCTGCAAAGTATACATCCACGGCGAGACACGTGTCTGTCGTGATGGGACTGTTAATTTTCACACTTATTGTCCATGTGGAAGTTGTAAGAATATCAGCTATTTTGTTGATAAAATCTGTCCTAAAATTATAAAATAGAACAACAAAGTTTGCCACTGTGCAAAGGAGGGGATCATATATACTGGCGTATAACGATTAGTTTCCTAAAGAAGTAGTTATCCACAATTTTCTGAAGTTATTCGTCAAATGAACCCACACTTAACATTTACGCTCATTGTGAGCGGGACCATATCTTGATCGTCCATACTGATCATAGGAAACGTATGATACGACACTCAGTAGCCTGTCGTCGTCAATACACTAAAATCCGAGTTCTTAATTGAAGTAGCTTGTTCAAATTATACTAGCACCAAAAAAAAAGCAGGTGTAAAACAAAAGATGAAAGACCTATATAAGAACATCAAAACAGCTGTAAAAGCAAAGATATTTCAGGTAGAAAATGTCCCTTCTCCTAAACAATTCTGTAGGAAACATTGTTCTATCTGATATATAAATCAGGAAAATGCTCCGGCTAAGTTATTACATAGAAGCAGAACATTGTCACTTACACAATATTCTTTCTACACCAAGATCGAAACCCCCCAAACATCATACGCATATCTTGCGATTTGCGGCATTATTTTTACACTCAGATCGAAACATCCCAAATCTCGTATACTTGCGATTTGCTTTTGGTATTACAGTTGTATAATATCCAATCGCAGTAGTGGTATCAAACAGCACTCCCGAAAACCTCCGTGGAGAGGCACGTTACTTTGTCATTCAGACTTTCGTTCCGACATCAAGAATCTGAAGGGCAGTCATATTAGTTGGGCCGTTTAAGAGACCAGTACAAGAGCGTCACTCCTGGATGAGCTGTAGTGCGAGCCACACAACGAAAGAGACCTGTCAATTCGGATTTTAATTGTAAATAAGACATACTGTTACTTTAGTGTGGGTTGCAAGTGCGACAGTGTGGAAGACAGCCGTGTAGAGTTGATCAAAATGTTGGCTCTGTGGCACTTATTGCAACCATTCCTTTAGAACAATTTTCCATCCATTTTACTACGTAAGCACTCACTTGCTGAATGTTTGCGGTCTTGGGAAAACCATCGTTGTTGTTGGGGAACCCTCGGGTAGTATATCCGCACATGCTACCCTATTTGCTGCTTTGTTCTCCCCGTGAATGACAATGGATCGGCCCATCACTGTGATATAACACAATCAGTCAATAAATATGTCTAGTTTGAGCAGTAGTAGAATAACAAGGAGCGGGAACCAGATTTAGTTACATTAAACTCTGTTAAACTTCGAGTTGGACAACTTGCTCACTAGGCTAATACGCAGGCGCAAGCTGGCACCTGAATGCCAGCTGACAACGATCGATATTTGACCGTTTGCCTTACCAGCGCTCGCGTCCTAGATACTTTACGTTTTGGCAATGTCTCGTGAACGCATCGTTGATAAAATATTAAATAAAATCAAGGTCCTCAAACTCATTCACCCAGTCTAACCGGACGTAGGATCAGCAAACCACATTAACATATTATTTTTTTCCTTCAAATTCATCTTATACGTACACTTGCCTACAGAACTCACTTCACTGGGCGGGTGCAAATAATTGCTGCTCCTCGTTCAATCTAGTAACTTGGCCTATCCCACTCAATAGAGATCTGAACAAAATCTTAAAAGGGGAGACCTTAAAATGATCGTAAACCCTCAAGTAAAGTTCCCATCAAATGAAAGATCATTGCAAACAGTATCGGAAAATATTTGTTGTAAGTTTTTACGATTTTATTACACAGAGTAAACTGCAAATAAAGCATGGTATTCTATGGTGGTCTGTTGCAATCATATTTAGGTCCAGTGACGTCACACTGCCTTAATACATATATTTCAAACAGTCTGTGCACTTTCCAATGCTTGATTCAAGCTTAAGGTGTGTATACTTTGAGTTTCAACACAGACTCACTGTTCCAATGTGCATGTTTCACCAAAATTTGGGAGATGATACCTCATAAGTGTCAAGTCAATTTGAATCTTGCATTTAATGTCCCCGATTTTGGTGAAACATGCACATTGGAACAGTAAGTCTGTTTTGAAACTCAAAAGTATACACACCTTAAGCTTGAATCAAGCATTGGAAAGTGCACAGACAGTTTGAAATATATGTATTAAGGCAGTGTGACGTCACTGGACCTAAATATGATTGCAACAGACCACCATAGAATACCATGCTTTATTTGCAGTTTACTCTGTGTAATAAAATCGTAAAAAATTACAACAAATATTTTCCGACACTGTTTGCAATGGTCTTTCATTTGATGGAAACTTTACTTGAGGGTTTACAATCACTTTAATATGATTCTGTTGAATGACAAACGGATAACCATCATACAAATAATTCAGCCGGTGGCCCATAGGGGACATAGACTTTTTAAAATACTTTTTACATTTTTCTAATACCTTTTCTGATTTTCATGTGTATTTTCTAAAATTTTTGTCTATTTTCTACAAACAGATTCTAGTTCATAACATATTTTCTTTAAATTTCTGTAATTTCTAGTAACGTGGTCATACATATCTGTATTATACGATGACCCATAGGGGACATCAACATTTTTTATACTTTTTTCTTATTTTCTTGTGTATTTTCTATTCTAGTTTCTAGGCTCTAGTTTATAAAATAATTTCTTTAGATTTCTGTGATTTATAGTAACGTTGTCATAAATATCTGTATTATATAGTCACCGAAAATCTTTACACCGCGATGGAAACCTTTACACCACGGAGAAAATAATTTACACGGCGGAAAAAAAACTTCACACCGCGGTGGAAACCTTTACACCGCGCAGAAAAAATTTATACCGAGGAGAAAACATTTACACCGCGGTGGAAACCGTCACACCGCGGTGGAAGCTTTTGCATCGCGGTGGAAATCTTTACACCGCGGAGAAAGACTTTACACCGCGGTGGAAACCTTTACACCGCGATGGAAACCTTCACACCGCGATAGAAACCTTAACACCGCGGTGGAAACCTTTATACCGCGGCGGAAACCTTTACACCGCGGTGGCAACATTTACACCGCGGTGGAAACATTTACACCTCGGAGAAAACCTTTACACCGCGTTGGAAACCTATACACTGCGGTGAATACCTTTACACCGCGATGGAAACCTTCACACTGCGATAGAAACCTTCACACTGCGATACAAACCTTAACACCGCGGTGGAAACCTTTACACCGCGGTAGCAACATTTACACAGCGGTGGACACATTTACACCTCGGAGAAAACCTTTATACCGCGTTGGAAACCTTTACACCGCGGTATATACCTTTACACCTCGATGGAAACCTTCACACTGCGATAGAAACCTTTACACCGCGGAGAAAAGCTTTACTCCGCGGTGGAAAACTTTGCACCGCGGTGGAATCCTTTACACCGCGGTGGAAACCTCTACACCGTGGAGAAAGTCTTTACACCGCGGTGGAAACCTTCGCACCGCGGAGAAAACATTCACACCGCGGGTTTTCTCCACCGCGGTCGGAGGTCAAGGTCAAGGTCACGTGGTCATCACATATCGCAAGGTTGAGGCCGTATGCTTGTATCTTGTGACCTTCCGACAACTTCAAAGTCACAATAAAATATGTGTCCTTTTCGTTTTATAGCGCCAAGAGGTTTTTTTAATGAAGCGAGGTTATAAATTTGTTTTGCCATTCGTCGTGTTTGTCGCTTAAACGAAAGGTATGTTCATTCTGACGTCATATTCATAATCACGACCCCATAAATGGTTCATAGAATATTATTTTCGAAAAACCCATATATGCGATGAAAAGAGAATTTCGAGGAAACGGAGTGGCAATCGAGAGTTAAAACGTTAACGCTAAAAACATTCGCCATTAAAGGATTTTGAAAAAAAATTATTTGGGGCGACTTCTGATATGGACCTCGCAAAGGTCAAGTATGGCGTACAGTTAACACGTTAAAGATTTCCACCGAGGTGTAAAGGTTTCCACCGAGGTGTAAAGGTATTCTCCGCAGTGTAAAGATTTTCTTCGCGGTGAAAAGGTTTTGTCCTCGATGGAAAGGTTTCCACCGCGATTTAAAGGTTTCCACCGCGGTGTAAAGCTTTCCACCGCGGAGTTAATGTTTCCACAGCAGTGTAAATGTTTTTTCCGCGGTGTAAAGGTTTCCCCGCCGCGGTGTAAAGGTTTTCTCCGCGGTGTAAAGGTTTCTACCGCGGTGTAAAGGTCTCCACCGCGGTGTAAAGGTTACTCCGCGGTGTAAAAGTTTCCACCGCGGTGTAAAGGTTTCTCCGCGATGTAAAGGTTTCCACCGCGGTGTAAGGTTTCCAAGAGTTTTCTTTGGTTTTCAGTGAATATATAATACAGATATTTATGACAACGTTACTTGAAATTACAGAATTCTAAAAAAAATAATGTTATAAACTAGAATCTGTTCGTAGAAAATAGGCGAAAAAATACACAAGAAAATCAGAAAAAGTATTAAAAAATGTAAAAAAAAGTACTTTAAAAAGTCGATGTCCCCTATGGGCCACCGTATTTAAGGGCTTTGTAAGCCCACTGTTGTTGTTGTTTAAAAAAATGTTAATAAACATAATATATCAAACAAAGTCTGAAAACAATGACTTGCTGAATTTCTACGCATGCAAGACATACTTTTAATGTCTTGAAGTACCTCCCTAAATCATCTTGGAATTTGATATGTTGGGGATGACGGGGGTGCTGGTAAACAGGAAAGCAGTGCATTACTGGTATATATGTCTGTTAAAACCAACACAGGCAGCTTGTGTATAGCACCCTTCAATCAATTATCTGGAACTGGAAGGACCTGGTGAAACTGGAAGCCCACTATCATCTTCAGTACCGTATACTAAAAATAGTATAAGACACTGGCTAATGGCATTATGGATATAGCAGGTACAGGTCAGGTGTCTCTTTCAAGAGCACATTCAGATATGCTTATACCTAAGGTACTTGCACAATAAATTTTGAAGTAATGATATTCCAGAAAATTCATAATCACATTTCATTCACTATGACGCACATTACATAGTATTTAAGCATATACCAGTTATGTTCATGCATATTAGAAGTGTTTCATTTTAATAGTTCCTTTTCCGAATGAGCATCTATTATCTAATTTCTCTTCAAGGGACTTAAACCCCTTACTTATTCAAATTACCAGGTTGGTGTTGTTGTTTTTTTATTATCATTTTTTGCTAAAAAAAAATCTTTCAAATTCAATGATGCTCTCAAGCATTTCTTTGCAGAAATTGTTTAATATATTATGTTTATTAACATAGGCAATATAGCGGTGTAAATTCTGTTCTAGTAATCAAGCAATGTATAGGAATAATGTCCTTGATTTTGCCATTTTGAGCAATCTTTCCAAACAACAACACCGGATTCACTAACTCCTTAAATTATGGTATACTACACCGTACCTGAAAATGGTCCGACGAGTGGCGTGTTTACATCAGTGAAAAATCTTTTTCCCCCTCCGATATCGTAGGTTGACTGTTTACTGGCTAAATCCCCCAATTCGCACCTCAACGGGTTGGAAAACGAACATTCAGAGTAGTTTACCTACAATAAATTAATGATTTATTAATGATCGATGCTTTCACCATTTCACGTCAAATTAATCAGAGCAAATTATCGGAATATCAGTATTCAAGTTCATAATAACGGCATAACGCGCCACTAAGCGCAAGTCGTAAGTAGTATATAAAACACCAGTCTTGTCGTATTGAGGTTAATGTGTGAGGCTGATGAAGTCACATCCGTTGACGTCACGAATGACGTCACTTTCGGTCAAGGATCACTTCGGTCACGTGACTTCCGGGAATGACATAACTTTCGCGGAGGGCGTGACTTCTGGTGTCAACCTGCACATGCGCAGACGGGCAGTAGTAGAAAAAAGACATTTGGACGTTTTGGGATCGAGGTGGGTCATCCATGAACCAAGTGGGTCGTGTGAGTTATCATATTGAAGCGCTCGACGGGTAGGTCCGACTGGTGTGGTTTGTAGTGAAACACCGTGTTAGAAATGGGGCATTTGAGTGGACGTTTTGGGGTCAAGGTGGACCATCCTTGGTCCAAATGGACCGTGTAGGGTATCATACTGAAGCGCTCGTGGGGTAAATTACAAGCGTCTGGTCCGTCATCCATAATTCAGCCGTCGTCCACCAAAGAATATCCGCGTCCATAATCCGAAGACCCATTCAATATTCCATATAACAGTATTAACACCAAATTCAAAGAGTCCGACAGGGTTGGTTTGTATTGAAAGTTCCGGCAATCTGCGCATGCCCAATCCGGCAGTGGTACAAAAAGAGCGTTTGTGTTGACGTTTTGTGGTAGAAGTCAAACATCGGTGGTCAAAATGGAGCGTGGTATCCTGTTGAAGCTCTTATCTTCTGGGATCAGACTGGTGGTGATAAGCGCATGCACACTGGTGAGTATTATAGACAAGGCAGGAGTCCTTATACGTGCCATTTGGACCACCGTTAGTCCACCTCGACCAGGAAACGTCCACTCAAATGCCAACCTTCAGTACTACTGCCCGATGCATGAGTAGATTGACGGCACTCCCACGAGTACTTCAATATGACTCCCCACACGGCCCATTTGGACCACGGATTGCCCATCTCGAGCACAAGACTTCCACCCAAATGCCCTTTTTTCACTATACCAAGATTGAGCCCGGAAGTCACGTCATCCCGGAAGTGACGTCATCCCCAAAAGTCACGTGACCGGAAGTGACGTCATCCGTGACGTCATTAGCCTCACACAAAACCTCTTCAACACGACCAGATCGGTGTTTTATATACTACTCTCGTGAGTTGAATACTGGATTCAGTTGAAACAATGGGCACCATGTGTTGAGGATACTGAGCCCTCCTACACACACTTTTACACACCCTCTAGAACTTGTCTTTATACAGCTAAAAGTATGCCTTATAGCTATGGTAATGTATATATTTCTTGAAAGCTCATTTCTTAAGGATTGCAAATATATAAATTTGTTCACTGTAAACCAGTAGGTTGTGAAGGTATTCGGATTTAAAAAAGAATTAATTTAAAATTTAATTCAAATTTTTTAAAGGCCATTTTCAAACGAGAGATCCTGAAGGATCTTGGCGCCCACCATTGTCCGATAATTGTAAGTTTAATGACAAGAGGATCTTTTTGTCCATTGTTACTAAGACAATTGAGTTGTAATTTTGATTACAGAATTTCTAATCTGAGCGAAAAAGATCGAAAAAGGGACACTGAAAAACACCAAGATATAATCTTTCTAAGTTTCAGAAGTTTCAATATTTCTAGAAACTGCACTTCTGTCGGTTGTTACAGTACAGGAGAAATGAGCAAAGTTGGTCTGAAAGTGAATGTACATGTACGGAGGATCCTTCATCTTCGTTTTGTAGTATTTTTTTTTTTTTTTTGCACGTGTCATCATTGGGTACTGGAAGCGAAGAAAAATCTCTTTGACACTTTGGCATACTTTAGATTTTATAATTAGGAACGAATACTAATTCTGTTCTGTTTACTGGACTAGTTACAAATCTCTCTTTTAAGATACCATGCTCGAAAATAGTAAGATGGTACAATACTTAATACTGAAGGGATCCGGTCCGCGCAGTAATGTTGAAACTTCGAATTGAAAGTGTCTGAATCCTGATTATTTCCCTTGAGTCGAAACATGCAGAGTTTACAGTTGTCGAGTTGTAGCATTGTGTCACAAGAGTGACGTCCCTTCATGTAGCTGACCCGCCGACAGACGAAAGGGTGGGGCAGTTCACATGCAACTGCATGGACTAAGAAAACTGATTTAAAATTTGAAGAAATACATTTTAATTCCGAATTATTTGAACTCCTTGATATGGAAGGTGAAGATATGGATATTCTCTATAGTCAATATATAGAATATGCCTCACCGTTTGATCCGCCGACTCTTGTGATGCAACGTCACAACTCGGGAATACCGTATTAATTGAATTTTCGAATCGGACCAAAAAAGGTATCTTGCACAACTAGGCCCCATGTGGGACCTGTGTACCAAATTTCAGAAAGATCCATGAAATATTTCCTTAGAGTTCACGATAACAATGTTTCAAGGGGAAATTCAAGATGGCCATCTGGCAGCCATATTGGATTTTCGAATCGGACCAAACTAGGTATCTTGCATAACTGGGCCACAAGGGGAATTTGTGTACCAAATTTGAGGATGATCCATGCAGTACTTCTTGAGAAATCACGATAAAGTTTCATTGGGAAATCCAAGATGGGCACCTGGTGGCCATATTGGATTTTCAAATCGGATCAGAATAGGTATCTTGCACAACTAGACCCCAAGGGGAACCTGTGTACCAACTTTGATAAAGATCCATGGAGTAGTTCTTGAGAAATCGCAATAACAAAGTTTCATGGGGAAATCCAATATGGCCGCCTGATGGACATATTGGATTTTCAATTTGAACCGAAAAAGGTATCTTGCACAACTAGATCATAACGTGAACCTGTGTACCAAATTTGAGAAAGATCCAGGCAGAACTTCCTGAGAAACGACGATAACAAAGTTTCATGGGGAAATCCAAGATGGCTGCCCGGTGGCTATATTGGATTTTCGAATCGGACCGGAAAAGGCATCTTGCACAACTAGACCCCAAGGGGAACCTGTGTACCAAATTTGAGAAAGATCCATGCAGTACTTCCTGAGAAATGACGATAAAGTTTCATGGGGAAATCCAAGATGGCTGCCTGGTGGCCATATTGGTTTTTCGAATCGGACCAGAAAAGGTATCTAGCACAACTAGACCCCAAGGCGTACCTGTGTACCAAATTTGAGAAAGATCCATGCAGTAGTTTCTGAGAAATCACGATAACAAGGTTCCATGGGGAAATCCAAGGTGGGCGCCTTGTGGCCATATTTGATTTTCGATTCGGACCGAAAAAGGTATCCTGCACAACCAGACCCCAAGAGGAACCTGTGTACCAAATTGAGAAAGATCAATGCAGTAGTTCCTGAGAAATCGTGATAAAGTTTCATGGAGGGAAATACAAGATGGCCGCCTGGTGACCATATTGGATTTTCGAATCGGACCAGGAAAGGTTTCTTGCACAACTAGACCCCAAGGGGAGCCTGTGTAGCAAATTTGAAAAAGATCCATGCAGTAGTTCCTGAGAAATCGCGGTAACAATGTTTCATGGGGAAATCCAAGATGGCTGCCTGGTGGCCATATTGGATTTTCGAATCGGACCAGAAAAGGTTTCTTGCACAACTAGACCCCAAGGGGAACCTGTGTACCAAATTTGAAAAGATCCATGCAGTAGTTCCTGAGAAATCGCGGTAACAAGGTTTCATGGGGAAATCCAAGATGGCTGCCTGGTGGCCATATTGGATTTTCGAATCGGACCAGAAAAGGTTTCTTGCACAACTAGACCCCAAGGGGAACATGTGTACCAAATTTGAAAAAGATCCATGAAGTAGTTCCTGAGAAATTGCGGTAACAATGTTTCATGAGCAAATCCAAGATAGCTGCCTGGTGGCCATATTGGATTTCCGAATCGGACCAGAAAAGGTTTCTTGCACAACTAGACCCCAAGGGGAACCTGTGTACCAAATTTGAAAAAGATCCATGCAGTAGTTCCTGAGAAATCGCGGTAACAATGTTTCATGGGGAAATCCAAGATGGCTGCCTGGTGGCCATATTGGAATTTTCGAATCGGACCAGAAAAGGTTTCTTGCACAACTAGACCCCAAGGGGAACCTGTATGCCAAATTTGAAAAAAGATCCATGCAGTAGTTCCTGAGAAATCGCGGTAACAAGGTTTCATGGGGAAATCCAAGATGGCTGCCTGGTGGCCATATTGGATTTTCGAATCGGACCAGAAAAGGTTTCTTGCACAACTAGACCCCAAGGGGAACCTGTGTACCAAATTTGAAAAAGATCCATTAAGTAGTTCCTGAGAAATCGCGGTAACAAGAATTGTTTACGGACGGGCTGACGGACGACGGACTGACGGACGACGGACCACGGACGAAAAGTGATTTGAACAGCCCACCATCTGGTGATGGTGGGCTAAAAAGTATTCAACTTATCATAACTTACTTCATCATTTCCTGTAGAAAACAACTCAAACAGGAAATCCGTGTCTCAGTTTTATCAATTTTGGTCTAGTTATCATTCTATTGACATTTAATTTAATATTTCTTTACAAAATCGAGCAACTCAAAGTTTGAACTTTGGAGTTCAATTAAATGTCAATAAAATAAGAACTGTACCAAAATTGACAAAGCTATTTGGCATAGTTTTAGCTGTATAAAGACAAATTCTAGAGGGTGTTTAAAAGTTTTTGCAGGACGGCTCAGTATCCTTAATACTCATCGGAGGTTTTGCAAAAGCAGGCTGTTTGCATCTTGATTATACCTACATCAACATTGGCATGAAAGGGGTTAAAATGGCCTCCCGTACTACCACAGTCTTCCCCTATCGCCACATGATACTGGTGTATATGCCAATTGTGCTTAAAAGTCTGAAAATAGGAAAATGGAAATTAATTTGAAAAAGAGCCTACATAACCAAAAACACTTAATTGCGTACATTGTTCACCATCTATGCGTGTGAACCTCCAGTGGTTCAATCACTTAAAGTGATCGTAAACCCTCAAGCAAAAAGTTTCCATCAAACGAAAGACCATTGCGAACAATGTCGGAAAATATTTATTTTAATTTTTTACGATTTTATTACACCGAGTAAACTGCAATTAAAGCATGGTATTCTATGGTGGTCTGTTGCAATCATATTTAGGTTCAGTGACGTCACACTGCATTAATACATATATTTCAAATTGTGTATGCACTTTCCAGTGCTTGATTCAAGCTTAAGGTGTGTATACTTTTAGTTTCAACACAGACTCACTGTTCCAATGTGCATGTTTCACCAAAATCTGGGAGATGGTGACTCATGAGTGTAAAATCAATTTGAATCTTGCATTTAATTTCGCAGATTTTGGAACATGCACATTGAAACAATGAGTCTGTGTTGAATCTCAAAGTATACATACCTTAAATTTGAATCAAGCACTGGAAAGTGCATACAAAGTTTGAAATATATGTATTAAGGCAGTGTGACGTCACTGGACCAAAATATGATTGCAACAGACCACCATAGAATACCATGCTTTAATTGCAGTTTACTCTGTAATAAAATCATAAAAAATTAAAATAAATATTTTCCGACATTGTTCGCAATGGTCTTTCATTTGATGGAAACTTTACTTGAGGGTTTACGATCACTTTAAGAATTGTGGGATCATCGAATCATCGTGCTTTCCTCTCAACAGCATTAATGCGTGCTGACCGTAATGCATGAAAGAAATCTTATAATACGGAATATTTCACTCAATACCTACATCTTGCGTTCGTGGATTCAGAAACGTGGCTATGGACCTCAATGTATAAATGTCGCGGTCGCCATTATTAGAGCGATAAATTAAAGGAGAACACAAATGACCTGGTGTCACTTTTAGGAGAAGAAAGGGCTCATGATTCTGAGTAAGATGTCATTTACATCATGTATCTCCAAGCGTTTACAGAGATATCGGAGTTGGAGGTCTACTTCTGATATACAGGAATTTTTGGCAAATGCGATTTTGTTATGTCACCAAGTGAAATCAAGATATTTTGATGCTAGAATATTCACAGGGGAAACTCACTCCTAGACATTTGCGACATGGGTTGTGGGATCTTGTTTTCCTCGTTTCGAGCTGTAGAACACGATGAAATTTTTTGAAAAGTTCAGGTAGGTCTGGATAGGCCCATACTGGCTCAGTGGGCAATTAATGTTTGTCCCTTCTCTCCTCTCTTACACCGATACCCTTGTCGCAGTAATTTTTATTAAATTATTCGGTTGCTCTAAACCAAAACCTCGCATAACATATATTTATTAATATACTTTTTCTTCATGGTGAGTCCTATGTCCGAACGCAGCTCCTTTCTATTAAATGTGGGGTCTGCCAGTTTAACTGGCAAAATCTTCTAGCTGTCGGACTGTGCCCGAACGTGGAGAATGTGACACTACTGGTAGTTTCACTGGCTGAAGAATTTGAACATGGCGCAAAATTTGTCTTCTCGGTTCAGGAAAACTGTGAGAATGCTCGAATAAACTACTCACGGATAGTTTAGAACGGATTTCAAGTTCGAGATTTAACTTACAAGGTGGGTTTCATTATTTAGAGTGGAGAAAATGGCGTATAAAGTATCTTTTTTTTTACTTCTGTCCGCCAGCTAAGTCGATTTTGCCGGTTAAACGGTTGTCCAGAGGCAGTTGGGGTTAATATTTTCTCTTGCTCTCTTGTCATGCTTAAAGCATGTTAGGGGAGCCATCCATCCAGTGATCCACCAGAGCATCCAGCTTATGTTGATTTATTCGAAAAGCGAGGTCAGTAGTAGGTAAACAGCAAATTGGGGCTCTTTTATGCAAATTTGTGGCGGTCACGTGGCGGCTCTCGTCCAATCAGAAGCGAGTATTTTGTCACGTGACTGACCTTGCCCACCTCCAGCACAGAAGAGTTCCAATCTAGGGGGAGGTAACTCTGGGTCACTATAGTTCCGGCAAAGGGCCCCTGGGCATGTATTCATCCGCGGTGATGCGGTTTTGGCGGTGATGCGGTCGCGGAAAAAGCTTCCGCGGAGAAAAAGTAGTCCCTAGATAAAATGGTCCGATTGGGTCGAGTGAGGTATCAAACTGAAGCTTATGTGAAGGGGCATCTGATGGACTGGGTGTGGGGTTGAAATATCGGCCTTCTGCGCATGCGCGGTGGCCGAAGTGTATGAAAATAGCCTTTTTGGAGCTAGGGGAGCCCCTAGTGGACCGATGGGGTCGAGTGAGGTATCAAAGTGAAGTATTCATGAAGGGGCATCTAATGGACTGGGTGTGGGGTTGAAATAGTGGCATTCTGCGCATGTGCGGTGGCCCAAGGGTATGGAAATAGCCGTGTTGGAGCTGGGGGAGCCCCTAATGGTCCAATGGGGTCGAGTGAGGTATCAAAGTGAAGCCTAGGTGAAGAGGCATTCAGGCAATGGGGTGGGTGCATGTACAATTTTTCCTGAAAAAAAAAAACGGAAAACGGACTTTATCGAAAAACCTGGGAAAATGCCTATATGGGGTATGGGTGGTACATAGGTCGCCGGGCTTAACGGGGCTCGCCTGTCAATAGAGTTATCTCCCCCTAGTTCCAGGGTGGGTGTGTGTAAAAATTTTCCTGAAAAAATACGGAATACGGACTTTATCCTAAATTACGGGAAAATGCCTATATGGGGTATGGGAGGTATAGGACCATCCTGGGAAACGTACTTCTCGACATTTGCGGTATAGGTTGTGGGGTCTCGTTTTACTCGTCTCGTCATTTAGAACATGATAGGAAGTGTCCCCGTGCGAATCGGTGAAATTTTTGAAAAAGTACGATATAGCCCCATATAGACATATATATATATATGTAAATATATATTCCCATACTGGAGTATAGGTTCAATGTTTGGCCCCCTGGGAAACCCACTTCTATACATTTGCGGTAGGGGTGTGGGGTCTCGTTTTTCACGTCTCGTCATGTAGAACACGATAGGAAGTGTTGCGGAGCGAATCGGTGAAATTTTTGAAAAAAGTCACCAAGGCCTGGGTAGGCCCATAGGCCTATACTGCATGGCTATGGGTGTATAGGGCCATACGGGGTGGACATGTTGGAGTCTAGGTCAGTCCCTGGTGGTCCAATGGGGTCGAGTGAGGTCTTATTTTGAAGCTCTCGTGAAGGAGCATCCCACTGGGCTAATGGTTCGTCCGTGTTCAATAGTCTGCGCATGCGCAGCCTAGCCCGTAATATAGAAACCAGGCATTTTGGGGGTATGTGGGTGTGTGTTTGGGTTAGAGATGGACTATTCACGGTTCGAATGGGTCGTGGAAGGTGTCAAAGTGAAGCTTGTGTGGGTTAGAGTCAGGATGGCGTGTTTTTAAGTGCAAGTCGCGTCAATCTGCGCATGCGCAGCCTGGCCGTAGTAGAGAAAACAGGCATTTTCGGGGTGTGTGGGTGTGTGTTTGGGGTAGAGATGGACTATTCACGGTCCGAATGGGTCGTGGAAGGTGTCAAAGTGAAGCTTGTGTGGGTTAGAGTCAGAATGATGTGCTTTTAAGTGCAAACCGCGTCAATCTGCGCATGCGCAGTTGGTTGTAGTAAGTAAGGTGGTCATTTTGGGGCAGTGAATGAAGGTATTTGGGGTCGAGATGGTTTATTCACGGTTCGAATGCGTCCTGGAAGGTGTCATCTTGTAGTTCTCGGGGTGTACATTCCGATTTAAGGGATGTTCCCGTCATCTGTGACGTCATCGATGACGTCATCAGTAGGAGTAATAGCCAAAGTGTGCATTTTGAGGCAGTACAGGAAGGTATTTGGTGTAGAGATGGACCATCCCTTATCCGATTGTGTCGTGGAAGGTGTCATTTTGTAGCTCTCGGGGTGTAGACCCCGATTTGGGGGCTGTCCACAGCATCTGTGGCGTCATTGGTGACGTCATCAGTACGAGTAGTAGCGAAAGTGAGCATTTTGGGGCAGTGCAGGAAAGTATTTTGGGTAGAGATGCTCTATTCTCAGTCCGAATGCGTCGTGGGAGGTGTCATCTCGTAGTTCTCGGGGTGCAGACCCCGATTTGAGGACTGTCCACAGCATCTGTGACGTCATTGGTGACGTCATCAATAGGAGTAGTAGCGAAAGTGAGCCTTTTGGGGTAGTGAAGGATGTTATTTGGTGTAGAGATGGACCATCTGCGGTGCGAATGCGTCATGGGAGTTGTCATGTTGTAGCTCTTGGCGTGTAGACCCCAATTTGAGAGATATTTACAGCATCTGTGACGTCATTGGTGACGTCATCAGTACGAGTATTAGCGAAAGTGGGCGTTTTTTAGCAGTGAAGGTTGTTACTTGGGGTAGACATGGACCATCCGCGGTGCGAATGCGTCGTGTGAGGTGTCACCTTGTAGCAACGCCCACCAACGCCATTCTGAATGCTTCAACGCCCTGGTGAAATAGCTCAGAAGCTCTGATATTCCATGGAATTGTCACTAATTCTTCGAAATGCAGTGATGCCCGTCAACGCCCGTCGTTACACCTTAACACTCTAACATAACGCCATGATATAGACCGGAGAGAGAACAACAACAGCAACAACAACAACAAGGATGACACATGAGAGAACAACAACAACAAGAAGTTTTTTCATATAGTTTATTCTCCCCAATGTTACATCATACCCACGCTGGGGGAGCCGCGTTGGGTATATTTACAATTCAAGAAGATTCTTTTCCAATCAGAGGCCACCATTTGCAAGTTTCATATTCGTTCCTGTCCGTTAGATGTATTCTCGGCTACTCTTGTCCAATCAGAAGTCGCCATTTCAGAAAGTTCCATCTTCGGCCATGTTCGCTCTGAACCGTTTGTTCTAATCGTCATCGGGCAGGCCAGGATACCGTTGAGGCCACATATACTCAGATAGTTGTTTGTGCATTCTGAGTATCTATCAGTGCATGGGTGAATACTTTCATCCGATGGGGATGGTGGTCAGTTTAACCACGAAGAACGTAACATTGGTCACCCTCTCCACTTGCCATTTTGTGTTGGGGCGTTGTTGTTGGGCCCATTCCAAACTATCCACGCTGTCCAGTTCCTTCAGCATCGTCTCCAGTGACGCACGATGGATAATGGTGAAAGGCTGGTCAAACACCCGGGTATTATTGCTGGGATAAAAGTAACGGAGCTGGTCTGTCTCTTTATGGCGAAGAATGTATCCAAAAGTGAGATTTAACTTGAAGGCTGTATCTTGGTCGTTGAAGATGGCTTCCACGTAGCTACGTAGACGGATGTTTTCTTCCAACCGGAAATTATATAAGTCCAATATCGGGCGATGCCGATGAAAACAGTGTCGGATCATGTACCAATGGCGTCGATACATCTCACGCACTGGATGATCTTCGGGTAAGAGATCGCTGGGAACATTCACCGCATCTTCCAGAAAAGGTTCGATGTTGTCAGGCGTATGACTCAAAACCGTAACGGTGGAGTCCGGCTGGAAATCCAGGCTCTTCTGAACTGTGGGTACAGGCGGGCTCTCCGTCATCGCATCACCCGTGGCGTTCGTCTCCCCGGGCTTATCTTCACTGGGTCTGACCTTTTGCGGCTCCTCTTCAGTAGGAAGTTGTCGCCCAAATCGTAGAGACGGGACATGAATCAAACGCTGATGCCGTCTTAACTGACTGCGTCGTTTGAAGAGTTGACCACATTCATAACATTGTTCCTTCGCACCCTTGTGGAGTGAGCGTTCGTGGCGCAGTAAAGCATCTTCCCGATTAAATGACCGTGCGCAGGTTATACAAGAATATAGTGTACCAGTGTGGATGGAGGACTCGTGTCGTCGCAAGTCTTCTGGGCGAGTAAACAGCTTCTGGCAAGTTGTGCAAGAGAAAATATCGGCTGTGGATCTGGAAATCATGAACACCGTAAAAAAATTGCCACTTTTATACGTTTTTCAGTGACCTTCGTGTCTTTTCGGCAACCTCCGTGTCTCTTCGGTCATCTCCGTATCTTTTCGGTGACGTCCGTGACTCTTCGGAAGTTAGAGGGGCGGTGACCGGCCTATCGACCAATCAGAAGCCATCATTTCAGAAAGTTCAATCTTCGTTCAGTGTAACCTAAACGTCTTCGGGCAATCCATGATACTGAAGCTCGAAGCTCTTACTTCTCTCATTCAACACTGAGATCAATCTCCATCGGCTCTTCAATCCGCGGCGAATCGACCTCCATGGGTTCTTCTATTCTCAGATGCATTCCGATAGAAACTGAAATATCTGGTCTCGAGAGTGGCGAGCGTGATCCGTGTATAACATTTCGGTGACGACTCAATTGACTGGGATGCTTAAAGGCTATATCACAATCCGCACATGTATGCATGGGTACTTCGTGGCATGCACGTGTGTGACAACGCAAACTGTCCAAGCGATGAAAGCGCTTCGAGCAAGTTGTGCAAGAGAACATATCGGCTGTGGATCTGGAAATGATGAATGCCGTAAAACTTTCGGCTCTTATAGGCCAACATAGGAGTACCCGGATGTTCTACAGTCAGGGATGTACAAGAACCCGGATGTACCCGGATGTAAAAGTCCCGGATGTAAAAGTGCCCGGATGTTCACGAATGTACTACCATCCCGGACTTCTATCAGGCCCAGGTCCAGAAGCTCTCATGTCCTGCACCGAACTACTGCTCGGTAACCCGTGAGTGAATTAACCACGGTCGCATGCTGTAAAATGCGAGTCGCATAGGGATGGGTCTCCGTCATGGCTCTGCAACCATAGGAATGGGCTTGTGAGATCCAGAGGGACGTGTTAGACCATGTTACACATGCGCGTCTACACGTAGCTCTACGTGTGTAGTCCGTGATAAGTACTATTCTGATTGGTTAGTCCAAAAAGAGAGCAACAACAACAACAACAGCAAAGATTACAGGTCAATCCTTTTTATTAGCCCCTCCATCACAGCACATCCACGCTGGGGGAATCGCTATGGGTGTGTGGGATGTCCGCGTCATCTGTGACGTCATCGGTGACGTCATCGGTACGAGTAGTAGCGAAAGTGGACATTTTCGGGCAGTACATGAAGGTATTTGGGATCGAGATGGGCTATTCACGGTTCGAATGCGTCCTGGAAGGTGTCATCTTGTAGTTCTCGGGGTGTACATTCCGATTTGAGGGATGCTCGCGTCATCTGTGACGTCATCGGTGACGTCATCGGTACGAGTAGTAGCGAAAGTGGACATTTTCGGGCAGTACATGAAGGTATTTGTGATCGAGATGGGCTATTCACGGTTCGAATGCGTCCTGGAAGGTGTCATCTTGTAGTTCTCGGGGTGTACATTCCGATTTGAGGGATGTTCGCGTCATCTGTGACGTCATCGGTGACGTCATCGGTACGAGTAGTAGCGAAAGTGGCCATTTTCGGGCAGTACATGAAGGTATTTGGGGTCGAGATGGTGCGGTAGGAATATCATTCTGTGCATGCGCAGACGCAATGCGGAGCTCTCGTCCAATCAGAAGCGAGTATTTCAAATCCGCCACAGAGCTCTCAGCCAATCAGAAGCGAGTATTTTGACCCGGTGCATTATGGGCCATATCCAAGATGGCGGCACGTATGTTCAAGATGGCGGCACATCCGGTGTCGAAAACTGGCCATTCCGTCGGGATGTGGTCACCTAGTGTCGCAAACTGGTCCTTGTATGGGTCCTGCAAGACGTTTTGACGCCATGATATAGACCGGAGAGAGAGAGAGAAAACAACAACAACATAGACCGGAGAGAGAGAGAAAACAACAACAACAAGGATGACACATGAGGGAACAACAACAACAACAACAAGTCTTGGAGCTCCAGCTCATGGAACTCGGAGCTCCGGAGCTCCGACGCCACCACCGGGCGTTGACGGGCGTTGCTACAAGAGAACTCGGAGCTCCGGAGCTCCGGAGGTCACTTCCGCTTCCGTTCACGTGACCGGAACTGACCTTTGACCCCGGCGCGCGCGGTGGAAACCTTTGCGCGCCGGGCTACTGCCCGAAAATGTCCACTTTCGCTACTACTCGTACCGATGACGTCACAGATGACGCGAACATCCCTCAAATCGGAATGTACACCCCGAGAACTACAAGATGACACCTTCCAGGACGCATTCGAACCGTGAATAGCCCATCTCGATCCCAAATACCTTCATGTACTGCCGGAAAATGTCCACTTTCGCTACTACTCGTACCGATGACGACGTCACCGATGACGTCACAGACGACGCGGACATCCCACACACCCATAGCGATTCCCCCAGCGTGGATGTGCTGTGATGGAGGGGCTAATAAAAAGGATTGACCTGTAATCTTTGCTGTTGTTGTTGTTGCTCTCTTTTTGGACTAACCAGTCAGAATAGTACTTATCACGGACTACATACGTAGAGCTACGTGTAGACGCGCATGTGTAACATGGTCTAACACGTCCCTCTGGATCTCACAAGCCCATTCCTATGGTTGCAGAGCCATGACGGAGACCCATCCCTATGCCACTCGCAGTTTACAGCATGCGACCGTGGTTAATTCACTCACGGGTTACCGAGCAGTAGTTCGGTGCAGGACATGAGAGCTTCAGGACCTGGGCCTGATAGAAATCCGGGATGGTAGTACATTCGTGAACATCCGGGCACTTTTGCATCCGGGACTTTTACATCCGGGTACATCCGGGTTCTTGTACATCCCTGACTGTAGAACATCCGGGTACTCCTATGTTGGCCTATAAGAGCCGAAAGTTTTACGGCATTCATCATTTCCAGATCCACAGCCGATATGTTCTCTTGCACAACTTGCTCGAAGCGCTTTCATCGCTTGGACAGTTTGCGTTGTCACACACGCGCATGCCACGAAGTACCCATGCATACATGTGCGGATTGTGATATAGCCTTTAAGCATCCCAGTCAATTGAGTCGTCACCGAAATGTTATACACGGATCACGCTCGCCACTCTCGAGACCAGATATTTCAGTTTCTATCGGAATGCATCTGAGAATAGAAGAACCCATGGAGGTCGATTCGCCGCGGATTGAAGAGCCGATGGAGATTGATCTCAGTGTTGAATGAGAGAAGTAAGAGCTTCGAGCTTCAGTATCATGGATTGCCCGAAGACGTTTAGGTTACACTGAACGAAGATTGAACTTTCTGAAATGATGGCTTCTGATTGGTCGATAGACCGGTCACCTCCCCTCTAACTTCCGAAGAGTCACGGACGTCACCGAAAAGATACGGAGATGACCGAAGAGACACGGAGGTTGCCGAAAAGACACGAAGGTCACTGAAAAACGTGTAAAAGTGGCAATTTTTTTACGGTGTTCATGATTTCCAGATCCACAGCCGATATGTTCTCTTGCACAACTTGTCAGAAGCTGTTTACTCGCCCAGAAGACTTGCGACGACACGAGTCCTCCATCCACACTGGTACACTATATTCTTGTATAACCTGCGCACGGTCATTTAATCGGGAAGATGCTTTACTGCGCCACGAACGCTCACTCCACAAGGGTGCGAAGGAACAATGTTATGAATGTGGTCAACTCTTCAAACGACGCAGTCAGTTAAGACGGCATCAGCGTTTGATTCATGTCCCGTCTCTACGATTTGGGCGACAATTTCCTACTGAAGAAGAGCCGCAAAAGGTCAGACCCAGTGAAGATAAGCCCGGGGAGACGAACGCCACGGGTGATGCGATGACGGAGAGCCCGCCTGTACCCACAGTTCAGAAGAGCCTGGATTTCCAGCCGGACTCCACCGTTACGGTTTTGAGTCATACGCCTGACAACATCGAACCTTTTCTGAAAAGATGCGGTGAATGTTCCCAGCGATCTCTTACCCGAAGATCATCCAGTGCGTGAGATGTATCGACGCCATTGGTACATGATCCGGCACTGTTTTCATCGGCATCGCCCGATATTGGACTTATATAATTTCCGGTTGGAAGAAAACATCCGTCTACGTAGCTACGTGGAAGCCATCTTCAACGACCAAGATACAGCCTTCAAGTTAAATCTCACTTTTGGATACATTCTTCGCCATAAAGAGACAGATCAGCTCCGTTACTTTTATCCCAGCAATAATACCCGGGTGTTTGACCAGCCTTTCACCATTATCCATCGTGCGTCACTGGAGACGATGCTGAAGGAACTGGACAGCGTGGATAGTTTGGAATGGGCCCAACAACAACGCCCCAACACAAAATGGCAAGTGGAGAGGGTGACCAATGTTACGTTCTTCGTGGTTAATCTGACCACCATCCCCATCGGATGAAAGTATTCACCCATGCACTGATAGATACTCAGAATGCACAAACAACTATCTGAGTATATGTGGCCTCAACGGTATCCTGGCCTGCCCGATGACGATTAGAACAAACGGTTCAGAGCGAACATGGCCGAAGATGGAACTTTCTGAAATGGCGACTTCTGATTGGACAAGAGTAGCCGAGAATACATCTAACGGACAGGAACGAACATGAAACTTGCAAATGGTGGCCTCTGATTGGAAAAGAATCTTCTTGAATTGTAAATATACCCAACGCGGCTCCCCCAGCGTGGGTATGATGTAACATTGGGGAGAATAAACTATATGAAAAAACTTCTTGTTGTTGTTCTCTCATGTGTCATCCTTGTTGTTGTTGTTGCTGTTGTTGTTCTCTCTCCGGTCTATATCATGGCGTTATGTTAGAGTGTTAAGGTGTAACGACGAGCGTTGACGGGCATCACTGCATTTCGAAGAATTAGTGACAATTCCATGGAATATCAGAGCTTCTGAGCTATTTCACCAGGGCGTTGAAGCATTAAGAATGGCGTTGGTGGGCGTTGCTACAAGATGACACCTCACACGACGCATTCGCACCGCGGATGGTCCATGTCTACACCAAGTAACAACCTTCACTGCTAAAAAATGCCCACTTTCGCTACTACTCGTACTGATGACGTCACCAATGACGTCACAGATGCTGTGGCTATCTCTCAAATTGGGGTCTACACCCCGAGAGCTACAACATGACACCTCCCATGACGCATTCGGACCAAGGATGGTCCATCTCTACACCAAATACCATCCTTCACTGCCCCAAAATGCTCCCTTTCGCTACTACTTCTACTGATGACGTCACAGATGCTGGGGACAGCTCTCAAATCGAGGTCTGCACGCCGAGAACTACAAGATGACACCCCACACGACGCATTCGGACTGAGGATGAAGCATCTCTACCCCAAATACCTTCCTTCACTGCCCCAAAATGCACACTTTCGCTACTACTCGTACTGATGACGTCACTAATGACGTCACAGATGCTGTGAACAGCCCCCAAATCGGGGTCTACACCCCGAGAGCTACAAGATGACACCTTCCAGGACGCATTCGAACCGTGAATAGCCCATCTCGACCCCAAATACCTTCATGTACTGCCCGAAAATGTCCACTTTCGCTACTACTCGTACCGATGACGTCACCGATGACGTCACAGATGACGCGAACATCCCTCAAATCGGAATGTACACCCCGAGAACTACAAGATGACACCTTCCAGGACGCATTCGAACCGTGAATAGCCCATCTCGACCCCAAATACCTTCATTCACTGCCCCAAAATGACCACCTTACTTACTACAACCAACTGCGCATGCGCAGATTGACGCGGTTTGCACTTAAAAGCACATCATTCTGACTCTAACCCACACAAGCTTCACTTTGACACCTTCCACGACCCATTCGGACCGTGAATAGTCCATCTCTACCCCAAACACACACCCACATACCCCGAAAATGCCTGTTTTCTCTACTACGGCCAGGCTGCGCATGCGCAGATTGACGCGACTTGCACTTAAAAACACGCCATCCTGACTCTAACCCACACAAGCTTCACTTTGACACCTTCCACGACCCATTCGAACCGTGAATAGTCCATCTCTAACCCAAACACACACCCACATACCCCCAAAATGCCTGGTTTCTATATTACGGGCTAGGCTGCGCATGCGCAGACTATTGAACACGGACGAACCGTTAGCCCAGTGGGATGCTCCTTCACGAGAGCTTCAAAATAAGACCTCACTCGACCCCATTGGACCACCAGGGACTGACCTAGACTCCAACATGTCCACCCCGTATGGCCCTATACACCCATAGCCATGCAGTATAGGCCTATGGGCCTACCCAGGCCTTGGTGACTTTTTTCAAAAAATTTCACCGATTCGCTCCGCAACACTTCCTATCGTGTTCTACATGACGAGACGTGAAAAACGAGACCCCACACCCCTACCGCAAATGTATAGAAGTGGGTTTCCCAGGGGGACAAACATTGAACCTATACCCCAGTATGGGAATATATATTTATATATATATGTCTATATGGGGCTATATCGTACTTTTTCAAAAATTTCACCGATTCGCACGGGGACACTTCCTATCATGTTCTAAATGACGAGACGAGTAAAACGAGACCCCACCTGCCAATCCCCCGCTGCAAATGGTTAGGAAAGGCCGTTTCCTGTGGGGAACATTGATCCTATACCCTCAGTATGGGACTATATGGGGTTCGGTGACTTTTTCACGTATGTTCAAGATGGCGGCACATCCGGTGTCGAAAACTGGCCATTCCGTCGGGATGTGGTCACCTAGTGTCGCAAACTGGCCCTTGTATGGGTCCTGCAAGACGTTTTGACGCCATGATATAGACCGGAGAGAGAGAGAGAAAACAACAACAACATAGACCGGAGAGAGAGAGAAAACAACAACAACAAGGATGACACATGAGGGAACAACAACAACAAGAACAAGTCTTGGAGCTCCAGAGCTCATGGAACTCGGAGCTCCGGAGCTCCGACGCCACCACCGGGCGTTGACGGGCGTTGCTACAAGAGAACTCGGAGCTCCGGAGCTCCGGAGGTCACTTCCGCTTCCGTTCACGTGACCGGAACTGACCTTTGACCCCGGCGCGCGCGGTGGAAACCTTTGCGCGCCGGGCTACTGCCCGAAAATGTCCACTTTCGCTACTACTCGTACCGATGACGTCACAGATGACGCGAACATCCCTCAAATCGGAATGTACACCCCGAGAACTACAAGATGACACCTTCCAGGACGCATTCGAACCGTGAATAGCCCATCTCGATCCCAAATACCTTCATGTACTGCCTGAAAATGTCCACTTTCGCTACTACTCGTCCCGATGACGTCACCGATGACGTCACAGATGACGCGGACATCCCACACACCCATAGCGATTCCCCCAGCGTGGATGTGCTGTGATGGAGGGGCTAATAAAAGGATTGACCTGTAATCTTTGCTGTTGTTGTTGTTGTTGCTCTCTTTTTGGACTAACCAATCAGAATAGTACTTATCACGGACTACACACGTAGAGCTACGTGTAGACGCGCATGTATAACATGGTCTAACACGTCCCTCTGGATCTCACAAGCCCATTCCTATGGTTGCAGAGCCATGACGGAGACCCATCCCTATGCGACTCGCATTTTACAGCATGCGACCGTGATTAATTCACTCACGGGTTACCGAGCAGTAGTTCGGTGCAGGACATGAGAGCTTCTGGACCTGGGCCTGATAGAAGTCCGGGATGGTAGTACATTCGTGAACATCCGGGCACTTTTACATCCGGGACTTTTACATCCGGGTACATCCGGGTTCTTGTACATCCCTGACTGTAGAACATCCGGGTACTCCTATGTTGGCCTATAAGAGCCGAAAGTTTTACGGCATTCATCATTTCCAGATCCACAGCCGATATGTTCTCTTGCACAACTTGCTCGAAGCGCTTTCATCGCTTGGACAGTTTGCGTTGTCACACACGTGCATGCCACGAAGTACCCATGCATACATGTGCGGATTGTGATATAGCCTTTAAGCATCCCAGTCAATTGAGTCGTCACCGAAATGTTATACACGGATCACGCTCGCCACTCTCGAGACCAGATATTTCAGTTTCTATCGGAATGCATCTGAGAATAGAAGAACCCATGGAGGTCGATTCGCCGCGGATTGAAGAGCCGATGGAGATTAATCTCAGTGTTGAATGAGAGAAGTAAGAGCTTCGAGCTTCAGTATCATGGATTGCCCGAAGACGTTTAGGTTACACTGAACGAAGATTGAACTTTCTGAAATGATGGCTTCTGATTGGTCGATAGGCCGGTCACCTCCCCTCTAACTTCCGAAGAGTCACGGACGTCACCGAAAAGATACGGAGATGACCGAAGAGACACGGAGGTTGCCGAAAAGACACGAAGGTCACTGAAAAACGTATAAAAGTGGCAATTTTTTTTACGGTGTTCATGATTTCCAGATCCACAGCCGATATGTTCTCTTGCACAACTTGCCAGAAGCTGTTTACTCGCCCAGAAGACTTGCGACGACACGAGTCCTCCATCCACACTGGTACACTATATTCTTGTATAACCTGCGCACGGTCATTTAATCGGGAAGATGCTTTACTGCGCCACGAACGCTCACTCCACAAGGGTGCGAAGGAACAATGTTATGAATGTGGTCAACTCTTCAAACGACGCAGTCAGTTAAGACGGCATCAGCGTTTGATTCATGTCCCGTCTCTACGATTTGGGCGACAATTTCCTACTGAAGAAGAGCCGCAAAAGGTCAGACCCAGTGAAGATAAGCCCGGGGAGACGAACGCCACGGGTGATGCGATGACGGAGAGCCCGCCTGTACCCACAGTTCAGAAGAGCCTGGATTTCCAGCCGGACTCCACCGTTACGGTTTTGAGTCATACGCCTGACAACATCGAACCTTTTCTGGAAGATGCGGTGAATGTTCCCAGCGATCTCTTACCCGAAGATCATCCAGTGCGTGAGATGTATCGACGCCATTGGTACATGATCCGACACTGTTTTCATCGGCATCGCCCGATATTGGACTTATATAATTTCCGGTTGGAAGAAAACATCCGTCTACGTAGCTACGTGGAAGCCATCTTCAACGACCAAGATACAGCCTTCAAGTTAAATCTCACTTTTGGATACATTCTTCGCCATAAAGAGACAGACCAGCTCCGTTACTTTTATCCCAGCAATAATACCCGGGTGTTTGACCAGCCTTTCACCATTATCCATCGTGCGTCACTGGAGACGATGCTGAAGGAACTGGACAGCGTGGATAGTTTGGAATGGGCCCAACAACAACGCCCCAACACAAAATGGCAAGTGGAGAGGGTGACCAATGTTACGTTCTTCGTGGTTAATCTGACCACCATCCCCATCGGATGAAAGTATTCACCCATGCACTGATAGATACTCAGAATGCACAAACAACTATCTGAGTATATGTGGCCTCAACGGTATCCTGGCCTGCCCGATGACGATTAGAACAAACGGTTCAGAGCGAACATGGCCGAAGATGGAACTTTCTGAAATGGCGACTTCTGATTGGACAAGAGTAGCCGAGAATACATCTAACGGACAGGAACGAACATGAAACTTGCAAATGGTGGCCTCTGATTGGAAAAGAATCTTCTTGAATTGTAAATATACCCAACGCGGCTCCCCCAGCGTGGGTATGATGTAACATTGGGGAGAATAAACTATATGAAAAAACTTCTTGTTGTTGTTGTTCTCTCATGTGTCATCCTTGTTGTTGTTGTTGCTGTTGTTGTTCTCTCTCCGGTCTATATCATGGCGTTATGTTAGAGTGTTAATGTGTAACGACGGGCGTTGACGGGCATCACTGCATTTCGAAGAATTAGTGACAATTCCATGGAATATCAGAGCTTCTGAGCTATTTGACCAGGGCGTTGAAGCATTCAGAATGGCGTTGGTGGGCGTTGCTACAAGGTGACACCTCACACGACGCATTCGCACCGCGGATGGTCCATGTCTACCCCAAGTAACAACGTTCACTGCTAAAAAACGCCCACTTTCGCTAATACTCCTACTGGTGACGTCACCAATGACGTCACAGATGCTGTAAATATCTCTCAAATTGGGGTCTACACGCCAAGAGCTACAACATGACACCTCCCATGACGCATTCGCACCGCAGATGGTCCATCTCTACACCAAATAACATCCATCACTACCCCAAAAGGCTCACTTTCGCTACTACTCCTATTGATGACGTCACCAATGACGTCACAGATGCTGTGGACAGTCCTCAAATCGGGGTCTGCACCCCGAGAACTACGAGATGACACCTCCCACGACGCATTCGGACTGAGAATAGAGCATCTCTACCCAAAATACTTTCCTGCACTGCCCCAAAATGCTCACTTTCGCTACTACTCGTACTGATGACGTCACCAATGACGCCACAGATGCTGTGGACAGCCCCCAAATCGGGGTCTACACCCCGAGAGCTACAAAATGACACCTCCCACGACATAATCGGATAAGGGATGGTCCATCTCTACACCAAATACCTTCCTGTACTGCCTCAAAATGCACACTTTGGCTATTACTCCTACTGATGATGTCATCGATGACGTCACAGATGACGGGAACATCCCTTAAATCGGAATGTACACCCCGAGAACTACAAGATGACACCTTCCAGGACGCATTCGAACCGTGAATAGCCCATCTCGACCCCAAATACCTTCATTCACTGCCCCAAAATGACCACCTTACTTACTACAACCAACTGCGCATGCGCAGATTGACGCGGTTTGCACTTAAAAGCACATCATTCTGACTCTAACCCACACAAGCTTCACTTTGACACCTTCCACGACCCATTCGGACCGTGAATAGTCCATCTCTACCCCAAACACACACCCACAAACACCGAAAATGCATGTTTTCTCTACTACGGCCAGGCTGCGCATGCGCAGATTGACGCGACTTGCACTTAAAAACACGCCATCCTGACTCTAACCCACACAAGCTTCACTTTGACACCTTCCACGACCCATTCGAACCGTGAATAGTCCATCTCTAACCCAAACACACACCCACATACCCCCAAAATGCCTGGTTTCTATATTACGGGCTAGGCTGCGCATGCGCAGACTATTGAACACGGACGAACCGTTAGCCCAGTGGGATGCTCCTTCACGAGAGCTTCAAAATAAGACCTCACTCGACCCCATTGGACCACCAGGGACTGACCTAGACTCCAACATGTCCACCCCGTATGGCCCTATACACCCATAGCCATGCAGTATAGGCCTATGGGCCTACCCAGGCCTTGGTGACTTTTTCAAAAATTTCACCGATTCGATCCGCAACACTTCCTATCGTGTTCTACATGACGAGACGTGAAAAACGAGACCCCACACCCCTACCGCAAATGTATAGAAGTGGGTTTCCCAGGGGGCCAAACATTGAACCTATACTCCAGTATGGGAATATATATTGACATATATATATATATGTCTATATGGGGCTATATCGTACTTTTTCAAAAATTTCACCGATTCGCACGGGGACACTTCCTATCATGTTCTAAATGACGAGACGAGTAAAACGAGACCCCACAATCCTACCGCAAATGTATAGAAGTACGTTTCCCAGGGGGACAAACATTGATCCTATACCCTCAGTATGGGACTATATGGGGTTCGGTGACTTTTTAAAAACATTTCACCGATTCGCACGGGGACACTTCCTATCATGTTCTAAATGACGAGACGAGTAAAACGAGACCCCATAACCTATACCGCAAATGTCGAGAAGTACGTTTCCCAGGATGGTCCTATACCTCCCATACCCCATATAGGCATTTTCCCGTAATTTAGGATAAAGTCCGTATTCCGTATTTTTTCAGGAAAATTTTTACATACACCCACCCTGGAACTAGGGGGAGATAACTCTATTGACAGGCGAGCCCCGTTAAGCCCGGCGACCTATGTACCACCCATACCCCATATAGGCATTTTCCCAGGTTTTTCGATAAAGTCCGTTTTCCGTTTTTTTTTTTCAGGAAAAATTGTACATGCACCCACCCCATTGCCTGAATGCCTCTTCACCTAGGCTTCACTTTGATACCTCACTCGACCCCATTGGACCATTAGGGGCTCCCCCAGCTCCAACACGGCTATTTCCATACCCTTGGGCCACCGCACATGCGCAGAATGCCACTATTTCAACCCCACACCCAGTCCATTAGATGCCCCTTCATGAATACTTCACTTTGATACCTCACTCGACCCCATCGGTCCACTAGGGGCTCCCCTAGCTCCAAAAAGGCTATTTTCATACACTTCGGCCACCGCGCATGCGCAGAAGGCCGATATTTCAACCCCACACCCAGTCCATCAGATGCCCCTTCACATAAGCTTCAGTTTGATACCTCACTCGACCCAATCGGACCATTTTATCTAGGGACTACTTTTTCTCCGCGGAAGCTTTTTCCGCGACCGCATCACCGCCAAAACCGCATCACCGCGGATGAATACATGCCCAGGGGCCCTTTGCCGGAACTATAGTGACCCAGAGTTACCTCCCCCTAGATTGGAACTCTTCTGTGCTGGAGGTGGGCAAGGTCAGTCACGTGACAAAATACTCGCTTCTGATTGGACGAGAGCCGCCACGTGACCGCCACAAATTTGCATAAAAGAGCCCCAATTTGCTGTTTACCTACTACTGAGGTCATATCCATTATCGCGAGCCAGTGTATTGATCGATCTGTTAGGATCGATACACTGCCTGAGTTAATTACCTATACGAGCTATGGATATAAATAGATCAAGGGGTTTCCTCTAAATCAATCCAATCAGTGAACGGGCTAAGCTAGTTGATTAGGCCAATCCACTGCAAGGTATGAGATGTAACAGGTTTGAATTTCATCGTGGGCCCAACTGCTCTGATGTCGGAAGTCGAAGCAAAAACCGCGGGCTTGGGATACTCACATGCTAATTCAAAACAAGCGCGGGGGATGAAATGTACGAGTGTGTATAATAGAGGCATCGACTCAAGAACTCATTCGAATCACCAAAAATGTCCAGATAAACCATCGGCGAGGATTTAAGATTTACCTGGACTTCTGAAGATGGGTCATATCGGGTATCGGATCTGCTAGTCAGCCACGTGACCCTTGTGTGTCTGGCATACTGTGAAGCGTCGTTGGGCTTTAATATCACAATTGACGTCGACACAATTGCATGTTGTGATTGTTATCTACCGTTGTAGACAGCATAGACTCTGATAAATTCTACGCCGTTGACTTAATTCTTCTAGCTTTCCGCAGGTTCTAACAAAAAATACCAGGAAAATGGATAAGCAAGACCTTTTGGAACAGTAACTTGATGTAGAACTTGCGACGTAGTTTTGCATTCATTGTACTCACTAGATTTCTTGGTTATTTCTGTCCACACATTGTGCTAAAGTAAATAGTTATGTTTAACAGACAAACCTTTCTGTCAGAGTTTTCGACGTAGTTTAACTCAATATAGACGCTTGTATCCCCTAAATGACCATCAGGATAGCCTGTCTGGGCCTGAAATGGTAAACATTCGCAAAGTAACATTTCCCCCACTGTTCTTTGATCGTTACTTGTAAAGGTAATTGGGTGAGAGACGAGTGATAAATTCAGGGCAAGTTGAAGTGTAAATGATGATAGTTGCTTATATATAATTATCAAAGCAGATAAAACTGATCGGAATTTCTGGCGTAGCCGTCTTTTGCCATATAATCAACTTTTCGGCGAAGAACCCATAAACTTCAAGCAATTTCAGTAAAAATTCATCTTGTTCCAACCGACACAAATCTTTCTCGGACAAGGCGTGTCCTTCCGAAAATCTTCATTCACCTGCTTGCCACAGATGATGAAATTTCTGGGACCGAGGAGATGCATACTTTTGGCCCTCGGTATTCCATATTAGAGAGGGCTGAAAAAAAGACCCACCTTGTGAATAAACACGTATTGTAACTTTCAACAACTATACCCCAAAGTACCAAGTTTCATTATTTGGAAATTCTCTAAATCAGGAGATTCCCTGCAAGAGCAAAGCAGACAGAAGCCTCTGAATAATCTATAAATGCCGAACGGAAGGAGAGGAAATTAACAGTACTTACCAGAGAGACTATACCTTGAATATCACCATTAAATGTGGCACTGGCCTTATACAATACACCGCTATTCGACTCCAGGTTTTCAGTAATATTGCCACAAACCCATCGAGCATTCGCAATCTCTTTGTGGATAACCATAGATCTACCAATGATACTCAATTGACCCCGAAGTGGGAGGTTGCTGTCCCTGAAGCTACTCTTGTACGCCGACATGTTGGTCAGACGCTCGAATTTTCCCGACAAATCTCCAATCTCGTATTCATCTGCAGTGCCGACACCAGGTGGCGGGCCGGTTTTAGCGTCGACAGCGAACGGGTTGAAATGGCCACCGGTAGCGGCTGAGGAACAGGGGTGTGGTGTGTCACTGGGAACGGGGTACTCGTGAACGTGATAACCTCCGGCCAAGTTATTAAGATTGTCCAAGTCAGTTTGTACATCCGTTTCATCAAACAAAGTATCTTGTTCGAAGCCGACTGTACCAGATACGGGGCCCGAGGACCAAGATGTTACGTGAGCAGCCATTGGTAGAATTGTATAAATATTAGCGCACGACAGCCTTGCGTTGCTGTCTTCACTGTGTAGGACAAGGGAACGTCCAACAATACTGTTGATTCCCGATAGAGGCAGATTCACGTCTGTGAAGAAGAATTTAGTAGTAAGACCATTGGCTGTGCGAATGTTCAATTTGCCATGTTTACTTGCCAGATCCGCCACCTGACATCCCATTTCATTGTTAGCGCTGCACCGAGAACTAAAGTTTCCAGTCAGATCGAGTCTGTACGGGTTGAAATGACCATTGACCGCCATGCACCGCTTGGGTAATTCAGCATCAAAATCCTCGCCGACTGGATCAACGTGAATATGCCAGCCATGGTGCTCGGTATGTCCCGTTCCATCGCCGTAGTTGAGTTCCGCATATATGCTAGTCTCAGACATGGGGTCATCGGGGGCTTGTCTAAATATCACCTGACCGATAACAGGATAGGTGAATCTAGCCACAGTGCTCCGAATTCTTGATGGGTAGCCGATGTTTGCACAAATCCACCTGGACCCAGATCTATCGTTGTGGTGTATCACGACTGACCGTCCAATTATGCTGTTTTTACCGAATAATGGTAGATTCCAGTCAGAGTAACTTTGCTGGTGGGTCCTCAAGCCATTAAGAAGTCCAAACTTCCCACTGAGATCACCCATTTCATACTGGTCATTGGTTCCTGTCCCTGCGCTTGGACTCGTGGTCTTGTCCCATCCAAACGGATTCCAGTGACCGGACACTGCATCAGGACTACAGGTCTTATCAGTAGCGGTCAGTTTCTGAGGGACGGGATACTCATGGACGTGGTAACCTCCGGCCACCCCCTCAAGTCCGCTCAAGTTAATCAGGACAATTGTGGCGTCAAAGGGAGAGGTCTGTGTAAATGTAATACCTCCCTTGACACCCTCACGGCTAAACTGGACGGACACTTGCTTCGGTTCTATAATACGAATATTGGCACAAGACAGAACTTGACCATCACTCGCCAAGATGACAATAGATTTTCCAGCGACACTGTTGGTCCCCGTCAGGGGAAGGTTCAGATCAGAGTATAGCCTTCTGTTGATGTCGATATTATCACCGACAGCAGCATCACCCAGCTTGGAGGACATTGCCCCCACAGCACAAGCGACGTGGTTTGTTGGAAAACATCCTATTCCGGAGGATCCTACTGGATTGTACATGACACCAAGGTTCTGACATCGGTTGGACACCGGCAAAGTTTCGTCCACAGCCATACTCCTGATTATCCATGTGTAATTGGCAAAACCAATCACGCTGTCAAGGTGGAACAGGTTTGTATAGATGATTGTCGCCGCAGATTCTGAGTTCGCCAACTGTCTGAGCACCACAGCTCCACCAATTATTGACGGGAATCTCGCGATGGCTGTAGTTAGAGAACCTACCGGTAAAATCGTGGCACATGACATTCTAGTCTCCCCATCATCTGTATCGTCTACAGTCAAAACTGTTTCATTGCCTCTAGCATTGTCTTGGAGTCGAATAGAAGAACCTGGAAACGACATGGAAAAGAATACGAAGATTAGGATTATCCTACACACCTCAGAGGCTATTTTAGGATATTTAATGAAATATGTGTATACGCCCTCTTCCATGGGGCTGAGACGGTTGGAGGTAGTTGGGGGTAATGTTGTCTCTTGATCTCTTGTCATACTTAAAGCATGTTAGGGGAGCCATCCATCCAGTGATGCACCGCTGGATTTTACATTAATTGGTCTAGACCAATGTCGTATACCCGTATAAAAATACGCTCGCAGTGTTGATCGCTTCGGTCTTGCATTGAATTATCCCATCCTGGATAGTAATATTCCGGAAGGACCTGTATATATCGAATACATTTCTCGCGTGGAGACGAGTATGTGATAAATGACAAGCGAACGTCGGTGTTCATGCTGATATTACTTCCATTTATGATTTATCGATTATTTATATATTCAATAATACCTGGCTGAAGGCATCGCCACATTTCAAGTTAAATACTACACTAACGTTCGAGCACGTGTAGTGTTAGACTTGGGTATGCGAAGATGGGCTGAAGGCTAAACGGTGTATTTCCCATCGTTATGGGCTTTAGTTTCCTATACGAGGATTATACGAGGATGTTGGAAGAAATGTTTTCTGTGTTTTGAACAATAATTATTTGGACAAAGGACATACCGGTATATAAGTCATTTCTATCAAACTCGGACTAGATGAACTCTGTGATAAGTGAATGAGCTTGGGCAGGCCCCATCTAAGGAAGGTGTACAGTTATTCTTGGGAAATTGGGACAGAACAGATCAGGCCCGGGTCGTGACGGTGATATTGCCCTATTCACGCTCACATGTAGGACTCCCACCAGAAGTATGGCCTCTTTCAGCTATCGAAACTTTTCAAATATTTTGCCAGTGATAATATGCGCCGTCAGAAGTCTGTCAGACTTGAAAAATGGAACTTGTTGCTTCCTCGCTTACGCTCAGCATTAAGAGCATAGAGCAAGGACTGGTTCGCTCGGTGTCAGTATAATGTGACTGAGTGGGATGTCGTATTTTTCTATATGGCATGATACTTCAGTGGGACAACACTATAAAATGAAAGTAATAGGACTGGTGTGTCACAAATAGGCACTCTCGCCTCTTCCCGCCCCCAAGATGTCAGATTCACATCCATCTTAATACGTACCCAGTAAACTGTGCGTCCCAGACAGATCGACTCCCGGCGAGGTAATGATTACCCGGGCTGATCGTTGGTTCTCACTAGTCAACTTTCCGCTAACTGCACTGTGAACGCTGGCAAGTAAATGCAAACGGTGCCATAGCAATAAATATGACATGTGATTCAAAAGTGGATTCATGAGAAATAGTTTGCTGTTATTCCTGATGGTCTATGTTTCTAGAAAGTGCAATACTCTAGCTGAGAGCCTACGCTCATAATCAGGTGGTGTCATGAACGTCTCTACCAGAGGCACATGCTGATTATAAGAGTAACTGAAAATCTTGACGCGAACGGACTCATAACGTATCAGTACAGAAGCGTATCCACCCGGAATCTCTCGACTCCCTAAACTACATGTACTAATCCACATCAGAGTCGGATACAGCTAAAAAAAACAGCTCTCTATCATCTGTCGAACGGCACAAGGCAGGCGTGAGAGCTTCAATCAATCACTGACACAAATGAAGAGACCTTCAGAATGGTTTTAGCTTTCTGGACGTAAAGTCCGTCTTTAGAATGCCATTAACGTGCTTCGTGGTGCTCAAAATAAACATACACTATACGAATATTCACAGACCTATAGCTCGAGCATTTCGGATGAGATTTTCACGAAATGACAATTCATCTTCAGTTCATATATATTTTCAAATCATGCTGCAGCCCACCAAAAGCTCCTGATTTGACCTTGGAATTCGAGGTCATGAACTATGCCACAACAAAATACAGATGTTTTGGTGAACAAGGTGGCTGCCTTTGTTGTGACTCGTGGTTTCAGCCGAACAGCTACTGGTTCGTATAATTTCACTTTGGCCTATCTTTTAAACCAGGAGAACATTTTGGACTGGTGATAACTAACATGATTTTATACATATGTAATACTGTAAGAGGGCCTGGGAACATCGATACCCCAATCAATGCTTCAAGAGGTAAAACAGCACCTTGAGAGACGATTGAACGCGGTGTCATAAGGAAGTCGCATAGTCCTTGAGCATCAAATATTGTTCTTGTGCGAAAGAAGAGAGGCGAGATTCATGTCGATTATCGTCAGATGAATCGGCGCACAATTCAAGTTTCGTATGCGTTACCACGTACTGTTTAACTGTTCGCATATATGCTAGTCTCAGACATGGGGTCATCGGGGGCTTGTCTAAATATCACCTGACCGATAACAGGATAGGTGAATCTAGCCACAGTGCTCCGAATTCTTGATGGGTAGCCGATGTTTGCACAAATCCACCTGGACCCAGATCTATCGTTGTGGTGTATCACGACTGACCGTCCAATTATGCTGTTTTTACCGAATAATGGTAGATTCCAGTCAGAGTAACTTTGCTGGTGGGTCCTCAAGCCATTAAGAAGTCCAAACTTCCCACTGAGATCACCCATTTCATACTGGTCATTTCATACATAATCAGGTGGTGTCATGAACGTCTCTACCAGAGGCACATGCTGATTATAAGAGTAACTGAAAATCTTGACGCGAACGGACTCATAACGTATCAGTACAGAAGCGTATCCACCCGGAATCTCTCGACTCCCTAAACTACATGTACTAATCCACATCAGAGTCGGATACAGCTAAAAAAAACAGCTCTCTATCATCTGTCGAACGGCACAAGGCAGGCGTGAGAGCTTCAATCAATCACTGACACAAATGAAGAGACCTTCAGAATGGTTTTAGCTTTCTGGACGTAAAGTCCGTCTTTAGAATGCCATTAACGTGCTTCGTGGTGCTCAAAATAAACATACACTATACGAATATTCACAGACCTATAGCTCGAGCATTTCGGATGAGATTTTCACGAAATGACAATTCATCTTCAGTTCATATATATTTTCAAATCATGCTGCAGCCCACCAAAAGCTCCTGATTTGACCTTGGAATTCGAGGTCATGAACTATGCCACAACAAAATACAGATGTTTTGGTGAACAAGGTGGCTGCCTTTGTTGTGACTCGTGGTTTCAGCCGAACAGCTACTGGTTCGTATAATTTCACTTTGGCCTATCTTTTAAACCAGGAGAACATTTTGGACTGGTGATAACTAACATGATTTTATACATATGTAATACTGTAAGAGGGCCTGGGAACATCGATACCCCAATCAATGCTTCAAGAGGTAAAACAGCACCTTGAGAGACGATTGAACGCGGTGTCATAAGGAAGTCGCATAGTCCTTGAGCATCAAATATTGTTCTTGTGCGAAAGAAGAGAGGCGAGATTCATGTCGATTATCGTCAGATGAATCGGCGCACAATTCAAGTTTCGTATGCGTTACCACGTACTGTTTAACTGTTCGACTGCTTGACAGGGGTCAAATATTTCACAGCTTATCTGAAGAGTGGGTATCACCAAATCGAAGTAGAAGAGGAGCACAAGAGGCGAACTGCATTCACAGCAG
Organism: Hanleya hanleyi; assembly: GCA_036873755.1. Taxonomy (NCBI): domain Eukaryota; kingdom Metazoa; phylum Mollusca; class Polyplacophora; order Lepidopleurida; family Hanleyidae; genus Hanleya; species Hanleya hanleyi. Next base: position 17,432 of record JAVTVY010015649.1, on the reverse strand, counting down.
GTCTTCCTGGATTTTACGAGTTTAATCGTATGCCATTTGGCTTGACAAATGCACCCGCTACGTGCCAGCGCGTGATGGAGGAATGCCTAGAAGGACTTAATCATCAAATTTGCGTCATTTACATAGATATCGAGATCGGCTTGGCAACGTTTTAGGCCCTCTTCGAAAAGGTCGAACGAGTGACAAACTGTTTATTCCTTACAACCAGCATGGTCGTCTCCAGTTCTTGAGATTTGCGGGATATTATCGACGTTTCGTGCGAGATTTCTCGATCATAGCCAAACACTTACATGCTCTCTTAAATGAAGACCGATGCTATGGCAGGTATCAAGAAGTCCAATATAATATTCTTTAATCTTTCTGTGTATAGGAAGAATGGATATGATCCTATAATATTACAGCACATGTACATCTGCATATGCACATCCTGTCATGTTATATTTTTCTATAATTCAAATAAAGTGTCATTATGCTTAGAATAATGACATTTTGGGACAGGTATTGCGCCATTATTTCTAAGAACTCTGGCGTTGAATGTATGTGGATATTGAAAAACTCAAAATGTCTTACGGAAGAACTTGATGCTAAAGGTCACATACCGTACAGACATGTATCCACATGGGATTTCTCGACTCTCTATACTACAATCCTCATCAGGACCTTATTGACCGTCTAAGTTCATTAATAGTATCTGTGTTCAAGAAAACTGATCGTAGATATATTAATGTCGGAAGCCAAAAAGCATTCTTTAGCTCGACTACATACAAGAGATATCATTCATGGGATGTTTCTTTGTTTATAGAGTTGTTTGAATTTCTCATTAAAAATATCTATGTGAAATTTGGCAACACAATATATCAGCAGCATATAGTATTCCAATGGGTACTAATTGTGCACCCCTGTTGGCTGACCTGTATCTGTTCTCTTATGAATATGACTATATGCAGGCGCTTTCAAAAACGGATCCATTCAAAGCCCGTTCCTTCTCATTCACCAAACGCTATATAGACGCTCTTTTCGCTGTGGATAATCGCTATATAAATGACGCAGTGAAGGATATATATCCACCTTCACTGGATTTGAAGGAAACTACAGATAGCCTTACAGGCACATCATATTTAGATCTATATCTCTATAAAAATGAAGCGTGCATTCTCTCTCGTCGACTTTATGACAAAAGAGATGATTACAATTTCGCCATCGTAAACTATCCCTTTCTGGACAGTAATATTCCAGTGGGACCTGCATGTGGCGTATACATATCTCGCTTAGTAGCATTTGCTAGATCCTGTGTTAAATGTGACGATTTTAATCAACGTCACAAAACATTGGTGCAGAAACTTAAAAACAGGGCTATTCCACCAACCGCCTACACTCAAAGTTTCTCAAATTTGGCGATACATATCGCATGCTGATAGCAAAATACGAACGTAGCGTGCAAGATCTATGGCGCTACGTTTCGTAACTTGTGTCTAATTCCGCTTAACCCGGGGCTAGGGACCGTATGAACCCATGTACTTCAAGAACCTCATGGTACTCATATGAACAGTCACAATCAAAGCGTGACTGAGATACATCATTCTTAGATGACGACTTTACAACGAATATTATGGATTAAGAATACTGATCAGCAATACGGATTTGATATTTTTGAACATCATGATGTCTTGCCGGCATCCTTGAAAACTGTTGACCGCTTCTCTCTTGCAGGAAACAAGCCTATGTTTATGTATACTATGATTGTCTTTTTGAATTAGGTGCTAATACTGTTATATAGAAAATGGAATAGGTCTTTGGATTATGGACGCGGATATTCTCTAATGGACGACGGCTGGATTATGAATGACGGACTAGACGCTTGTAATCGCAAATAATACATGAAACTATGCCAGATATCGCCAGTTCAAAATATTTTCCTGAGTTAAAAAATAGGCATCATAGAATTGACCAGTTGAAGACACGGGAGTAGTATAGTCACAGCAGCACAGGTCACATTTTCCAGGCAGGTAACTCTTGGTGCCCTTTTTTCCAGGTTAACGTACAGGGGGCGCCACATCGCCTTTCACCTCTGTGGCGCCTGTGACGCCAGGGGGCGCCACCAGCTCAAGGTCACGTGGAGGTCAAAAGTAGTTCCGGCAACCTTTAACGTTTGTATTCCTCCGCGGTCTGTTGGTGATGCCGTCACTTCCGCGGACAGAAAGTAGTCCCATGTCAACCAAGTGACTTCCAATGTTAATGTATATGGGGAATGCCTAAAAAGAGTATGGGAATAGACGTTTTGTGACCGGGGTGGGTCCCTAGTGGACCGAATGGGTCGAGTGAGGTGTCAAAGTGAAGCGCTCCTCGAGGGCCATTCAGTCATGGATGGGTGCATGTAAAATTAGGATTTTTTCCCGAAAATATAAAAAGCGAAACACGGACTTTACCCCTAAAATAGGGGAAAACCCCTATTAACTCTAGCCAAATGGGCTAATATCGGTCCCCGGGCTTATCGGGGCCTGCCTATCAAGTCATTGGGGTGGGTGCATGTAAAATTAGGATTTTTTTCCGAAAATATAAAAAGCGGAACACGAACTTTACCCCTACACTAGGGGTCTGTATTATACAATATAAGGGGAAATGCCTGTATGGGGTATGGGGATGGTCAATTTTTTTGTGGGTGTTACTATGGGTTGTGGGGTCTCGTTTTTCTCGTCTCGCCGAAAAAAACACAATGGGCGGGGTCCCAGAGCGAATCGGTGAAATTTTGGGGAAAAGTCACCGAGGTCTGCATATAGGCTCATACTGGCTATATGGGAGGACGGGTGGTCAAAATTTTTTGTGTGTATTACTATGGGTTGTGGGGTCTCGTTTTTCTCGTCTCGCCGAGAAAAGAACAATGGGAGGGGTCCCGGAGCGAATCGGTGAAATTTTGGGAAAAGTCACCGAGGTCTGTATATAGGCTCATATAGTCCCATACTGGCTATATGGGGGTTTAGGTTCAACCTGGGAAATTCACACACGTTCATTGTGATATGGGTTGTTTGGATTTGTTTTTCACGTCTCGTCATTTAGAACACGATGGGAAGGGTTTCGAAGCGAAAGAGTGAATTTTTTGGAAAAGTACCGGGTAGGTGTGGATAGGCCCATATTGCTCCATACTGGCTATATGGGAGTATAGGTTCAACCTGGGAAATTCACATACGTTCATTGTGATATGGGTTGTTTGGGTTTGTTTTTCACGTCTCGTCATTTAGAACACGATGGGAAGGGTTTCGAAGCGAAACGGTGAAATTTTTAGAAAAAGTTCACGGAGGCCTGGGTAAGCCCATAGGCCTATACTGCATGGCTATGGGGTATAGGCCCATACGGGGTGGACGTTTTGGGGTCTAGGTGAGCCCCTAATGATCCTATGGTGTCGTATGAGGTCTTATTTTGAAGCCCTCGTGGAGTTTGTAATGTATCGACTAATGGTTCGTCCGTTTTCAATATTCTGCTCATGCGCAGTCTGGCCCGTAGTATAGAAAGTAGGCATTTTGGGGGTATGTGGGTGTGTGTTTGGTGTAGAGATGGACCGCTATGGGTCCAAATGGGTCGTGGAAGGTGTCAAAGTGAAGCTTGTGTGGGGTAGAATCAGAATGGCGTGTTTTTAAATGCAAGTCGTGTCAATCTGCGCATGCGCAGTTGGATGTAGTAAGTAAAGTGGCCATTTTGGGGCAGTGCAGGAAGGTATTTGGTGTCGAGATGGACCATCCTTGGTCCGACTGCGTCCTGGGAGTGTAGACCCCGATCTGAGGGATGTTCACGTCATCTGTGACGTCATTGGTGACGTCATTGGTGACGTCATCAGGACGAGTAGTAGCCAAAGTGAACATTTTGGGGCAGCAAAGGAAGGTATTTGGTGTAGAGATGGACCATTCATATCTGTCACGCATTATACCATATCTTTGTTGTGTTATACCACATCTGTCCTGAATTATACCATATATGTCCTGTATTATACCATACCTGTCCTATGTTATACAATATCTGTCCCGTATTATACCAAACCTGTCCTGTATTGTACCATATTTGTCCTCTATTATACCATATATGTCCTGTATTATACCAAATCTGCCCTGTATTATACAGTATCTGTCCTGTGTTATACCATATCTCTGCTGTAGTATACACTATCTGTCCTATATTATACAATATATGTCCAGTATTCTGCAATATATGTTCTGTATTATACCAAATCTGTCCGGTATTATACCATATATGTCCTGTATTATACCATATCTGCTCTGTATTATACAATATTTCTCCTCTATTATACCATATCTGTGCTGCATTATACCATATCTGTCCTGTATTGTACCATATATGTCCTGTATTATACCAAATCTGTGCTGTATTATACAATATTTGCCCTCTATTATACCATATCTGTGCTGTATTATACCATAACTGTCCTGAATTATACCATATCTGTGCTGTATTATGCAATATCTGTCCTGTGTTATACAATATCTGTCCTGTATTTTACCAAATCTGTCCTGTTTTGTACCATATTTGTCCTGTATTATACAACATATGTTCTGTATTATACCAAATCTGCGCTGTATTACACAGTATCTGTTCTGTCCACTTTACTCACACTGGGTTTGACCAAATAGCCTTGTTAAGGTACCATGTTCTATCTGTGTGCACATGTATGTATCTATATGTATGTGTATGTATATGCATTTGTCTTGTCCTGTAGTTTTTAATATGAACCTTTTAATATTTCTGTATGTTCCATGTATAGAAATAAATCGAATCGTATTATACCAAATCTGTGCTGTATTATACAATATATGTTCTGTATTATACCAAATCTGTGCTGTATTATACAGTATATGTCCTGTATTATACCAAATCTGTGCTGTATTATACCATATCTGTCCTGTATTGTACCATATATGTCCTGTATTATACAATATATGTTCTGTATTATACAATCGGATAGCCGTTGTCGTGAATAACAACAAGTTCAGCAATGTTCATACAGTTTATTATCCCCAATGTTACATCATACCCAGGCTGGGGGAGCCGCCCTGGGCATGTTTAGTATGTTCACAGCAAAACAAATTGAAATATCAAACACCATGTTTTATTATTTAACCCACCGTCACATTAGGTACAAGTGTTTACTGAGCTCAAGTCAACGATCAGCATGTAGACATATAGAGTATGTACGGCATGTTATGGTATTCATCAGTGCACGGGTGACGCATTCAGCCGAGGGGGTCGGTCAGCTTGGTAACGAAAAACGTAACATTGGTCACCCTCTCCACTGTCCACTTGGTGTTGGGGCGTTGTTGTTGGGCCCATTCCAAGGGATCCACGGTGTCCAGTTTCTCCAGCATCGTTTCTAGCGACACCCGGTTAATGATGGTAAACGGTTGGTCAAATACCTGGATGTTACCGCTCGGGTAAAAGTATCGGACTTGGACTGTCTCCTTATGCTGCAGCACATACCCAAACGCCAGATTCATTTTGAAGGCCGTAGTTTGGTCGTTGAAGATGGCTTCCACGTATCTACGTAGACGGGCGAGGTCGGTCAGTCGGAAACTGTAGATATCTTGAATAGGGCGATGACGGTTGAAACATTGCCGTATCATGGACCAATGGCGCCGATAGATGTCACTCGCTGGATGGGCGTCCTGTAAGAGATCGCTAGGAACATTTATGGGCTCGTACAGAAAATGTTCGATGTTGTCAGGCGTATGACTCGGAACCGTTACGGTGGGGTCCGGCTGGATATCCAGGCTCTTCTGAACTGTGGGTATAGGCAGGCTCTCCGTCATCGCATCACCAGTGGCGTTCGCCTTCCCGGGCTCATCTTCACTGGGTCTGACCTTCCGCGGCTCCTCTTCAGTGGAAAGTTGTCGCTCAAACCGTAGAGACGGAGCATGAATCAAACGCTGATGCCATCTTAACTGACTGCGTCGTTTGAAGAGTTGACCACAATCCTTACATTGCTCCGTCGCGCCCTCGTGGAATGAGTGGCGCAGTAAAGGATCCTTCCGATTAAATGACCATGCGCAGGTTATACAAGTATACCGTGCATCGTTGTGGGTGGAGGCCTCGTGGCGTGCAGTCGTGCAGACGAATAAACTGCTTCTGGCAAGTTGTGCAAGTGAACATCTTGGTGGTTGACAGAGTGTCTGATGAAACGGCCAGGCCGCTTCACTTTTATAGCATGCTAGCTGGTGATCTATTTTTAGCACACTCAGTTCAACTATCCCCAAGTCGTGGGCCGAGATGTACTGGCGTACGACTGAGCCGCATTGCGCGTTTGTGTGTGTGTGTGTGTGTGTGTGGGCAGTGGATGTTACATCCGGGATCTTGTCAACATCCGGGTTTCCAAGTGGGTTTTTCCCATCGTTCCTCCGTCTTCCATCCGGGTACTGTGGTTTTACATCCGTGTCCTCATCACACATACGTGTTTTTCATGAGCTGCATTGCGCGCGTGTGTGTGTTTGTGTTTGTGTCCATTCGTGCACAATGTAGAATTACGTTCTCTTCGAAAACTTCCTCTCATCGCATCAATATGCTCAGACCCATTCAATATAAACACAACCAAAAGACATCAACAACAACAGGCACTTTGAGTAATACACGTTTTATTATCCTCACACCATCACCACCACCACCACCTGACGTTGACGCCGTCAACAATCAGCATGTAGACATATAGAGTATGTACGGCATGTTATGGTATTCATCAGTGCATGAGTGACGCATTCAGCCGATGGGGGTGGTCGGTCAGCTTGGTAACAAAAAACGTGACATTGGTCATCCTCTCTACCACCCATTGTGTGTTGGGGTGTTGTTGTTGGGCCCAGTTTCTCCATCGTCGCCTCTAGCGACGCCCGGTTAATGATGGTAAACGGTTGGTCAAATACCCGGATGTTACTGCTTGGGAAAAAATCTCGGGCTTGGTCCTTATGCTGCAGCACATAACCAAACGCCAGATACAAATTGGAGGCCGTAGTTTGATCGTTGAAGATGGCTTCCACGTAGCTGCGTAGACGGGCGAGGTCGGTCAGTCGGAAATTGTAGATATATTGAATAGGGCGATGACGGTAGAAACAATGTCGGATCATGGGCCAATGGCGCCGATAGATGTCACTCACTGGATGGTCTTCGTGTAACAGATCGCTAGGAACATTTATGGGTTAGTCCACGAAGTGTACTTTGCCCTCCACGTCGTACAAAATCTGGCCCAAGGTCTTGTCGTCGGAATTTGACTGTTGGGCGACATCATCATCGGCCCTCGTGCGATGGGTGGGAGTTCCCCCTGTCTCGATATTGATGCCTACGGGCTTTTCTACCTGCAAACGTGGCTGCGGAACAGGGTGTCGTGTGCGTTGGTGTCGCAGCAACTGACTGGTCAGTTTGAAAAGCCGACCACATTCTTCGCATGGACGCTTGGGTACTTCATGGCGTGCACGTTTGTGGCGCCGTAAATGATCCGGGCGCTGAAACGACAGTGTACATATCGTCCAGCTATACCGGGCGGTTTCTTCGTGCTTGGTAGCCTCATGGCGGCGCAAGTCGTGCAGGCGAGTGAATGATTTCGAGCACGTAGTACAAGTGAACATCATGGTGGTTGACATAGTGTCTGATGAAACGGCCAGGCCGCTTCCCTTTTATAGCACGCTAGCTGGTGGTCTATTTTTAGCACACTCTACCCCAAGTCGAGGATCGAGACTGGTGTACTGGTGTACGACTGAGCCGTGTGTGTGTGTGTGTATGTATGTGTGAGTTGTGGATTTTACATCCGGGATCTTGTCAACATCCGGGTTTCCAAGTGGGTTTTTTCCGTCGTTCCTCCGTCTTCCATCCGGGTACTGTGGTTTTACATCCAGGTCCCCATCTTGCAGCCGGATTTTGGACACCTGCTGACCTCAATAATTTGCATATGACCTCTGTGAGGTCACTTCCGCTTCCGTTCACGTGACCGGAACTGACCTTTGGCCCCTGCGCGCAATGGTGTCTCTTCGGTGACCTCCGTGACATGTTCGGGCACCACCGTGTCTCTTCGGTGATCTCCGTGACATCTTCGGTGACATCCGTGTCTCTTCGGGCACCTCCTTGACATCTTCGGTGACCTCCGTGACATCTTCGGGCACCTCCGTGTCTTTTCGGGAAGTGACCGACATTGTGGGAAAAACCCCACAGACAGGTCAGTACATGTGCTATCATGTTCACACTCCGTCACCGAAAAGACACGGACTGAAGATGGCGGACCTCGCCCAGTGGTGGTGGTGGTGGTGGTGGGAGATCTCGTGTGGCAGAGCTCTTAGATCGGAGCTCTTGGAGCTCAAAGCGTGTCTTCCCGAAAAGACACGGAGGTGGCCGAAGATGTCACGGAGGTCACCGAAGAATTCACGGAGGTGCCCGAAGAAACACGGAGGTCACCGAAGATGTCACGGAGATCACCGAAGAGACACGGAGTTGTCCGAACATGTCACGGAGGTCACCGAAGAGACACCATTGCGCGCAGGGGCCAAAGGTCAGTTCCGGTCACGTGAACGGAAGCGGAAGTATATGCACACATATGCAAATTATTGAGGTCAGCAGATGTCCAAAACCCGGCTGTAAGATGGGGACCCGGATATAAAACCACAGTACCCGGATGGAAGACGGAGGAACGACGGGGAAAACCCGGATGTTGACAAGATCCCGGATGTAAAATCCACAGCCCACACATACACACACACACACACACACACACACACGCCTGCGCGCGCGCGAGCGCGTAATGCGGCTCAGTCGTACACCAGTACACCAGTCTCGATCCTCGACTTGGGGTAGAGTGTGCTAAAAATAGATCACCAGCTAGCGTGCTATAAAGGGAAGCGGCCTGGCCGTTTCATCAGACACTTTGTCAGCCACCAAGATGTTCACTTGTACTACGTGCTCGAAATCATTCACTCGTCTGCACGACTTGCGCCGCCATGAGGCTACCAAGCACGAAGGAACCGCCCGGTATAGCTGTACGATATTTACAACTGTCGTTTCAGCGCCCAGATCATTTGCAGCGCCACAAACGTGCACGCCATGAAGTACCCAAGCGTCCATGCGAAGAATGTGGTCGGCTTTTCAAACTGACCAGTCCGTTGCTGCGACACCAACGCACACGACACCCTGTTCCGCAGCCACGTTTGCAGGTAGGAGAGCCCGTAGGCATCAATATCGAGACAGGGGGAACTCCCACCAATCGCACGAGGGCCGATGATGATGTCGCCCTAATTCAACAGTCAAATTCCGACGACAAGACCTTGGGCCAGATTTTGTACGACGTGGAGGGCAAAGTACACTTCGTGGACGAACCCACAAATGTTCCTAGCGATCTGTTACACGAAGACCATCCAGTGAGTGACATCTATCGGCGCCATTGGTCCATGATCCGGCACTGTTTCTACCGTCATCGCCCTATTCAATATATCTACAATTTCCGACTGACCGACCTCGCCCGTCTACGCAGCTACGTGGAAGCCATCTTCAACGATCAAACTACGGCCTTCAATTTGAATCTGGCGTTTGGTTATGTGCTGCAGCATAAGGACACAGACCAAGGCCGATAATTTTACCCGAGCAGTAACATCCGGGTATTTGACCAACCGTTTACCATCATTAACCGGGCGTCGCTAGAGGCGATGCTGGAGAAACCGGACACCGTGGATCCCTTGGAATGGGCACAACAACAACGCCTCAACACACAATGGGTCGTAGAGAGGGTGACCAATGTCACGTTTTTCGTTACCAAGCTGACCGACCACCCCCATCGGCTGAATGCGTCACTCATGCACTGATGAATACCATAACATGCCGTACATACTCTACATGTCTACATGCTGATCGTTGACGGCGTCAACGTCAGGTGGTGGTGGTGGTGATGGTGTGAGGATAATAAAACGTGTATTAGGTAATGTGCGTGTTGTTGTTGATGTTTCTTGGTTGTGTTTATCTTGAATGGGTCTGAGCATATTGATGCGATGAGAGGAAGTTTTCGAAGAGAACGTAATTCTACATTGTGCACGAATGGACACAAACACAAACACACACACGCGCGCAATGCAGCTCATGGAAAACATGGATGTAAGATGATGACAAGGATGTAAAACCACAGTTCCCGGATGGAAGACGGAGGAACGATGGGGAAAACCCACTTGGAAACCCGGATGTTGACAAGATCCCGGATGTAACATCCACTGCCCACACACACACACACACACACACAAACGCGCAATGCGGCTCAGTCGTACGCCAGTACATCTCGGCCCACGACTTGGGGATAGTTGAACTGAGTGTGCTAAAAATAGATCAGCTAGCGTGCTGTAAAAGGGAAGCGGCCTGGCCGTTTCATCAGACACTCTGGCAACCACCAAGATGTTCACTCGCACAACTTGCCAGAAGCAGTTTACTCGTCTGCACGACTTGCACCGCCACGAGGCCTCCACTCACAACGATCCACGGTATACTTGTATAACCTGCGCACGGTCATTTAATCGGAAGGATCCTTTACTGCGCCACGAACGCCCATTGCACGAGGGCGCGACGGAACAATGTAAGGATTGTGGTCAACTCTTCAAACGACGCAGTCAGTTAAGATGGCATCAGCGTTTGATTCATGCGCCGTCTCTACGGTTCGGGCGACAACTTTCCACTGAAGAGGAGCCGCCGAAGCTCAGACCCAGTAAAGATGAACCCGGGGAGACGAACGCCACTGGTGATGCGATGACGGAGAGCCTGCCTATACCCACAGTTCAGAAGAGCCTGGATATCCAGCCGGACCCCACCGTTACGGTTTCGAGTCTACGCCTGACAACATCGAACATTTTCTGGACGAGCCCATAAATGTTCCTAGCGATCTCTTACAGGACGCCCATCCAGTGAGTGACATCTATCGGCGCCATTGGTCCATGATACGGCAATGTTTCAACCGTCATCGCCCTATTCAAGATAGCTACAGTTTCCGACTGACCGACCTCGCCCATCTACGTAGCTACGTGGAAGCCATCTTCAACGACCAAACTACGGCCTTCAAACTGAATCTGGCGTTTGGTTATTTGCTGCAGCATAAGGAGACAGTCCAAATCCGATACTTTTACCCGAGCGGTAACATCCAGGTATTTAATTATATATATAATTAGTTATAACATCCCTTGGAATGGGCCCAACAGCAACGCCCCAACACCAAGTGGACAGTGGAGAGGGTGACCAATGTTACGTTTTTCGTTACCAAGCTGACCGACCCCCTCGGCTGAATGCGTCACCCGTACACTGATGAATACCATAACATGCCGTACATACTCTATATGTCTACATGCTGATCGTTGACTTGAGCTCAGTAAACACTTGTACCTAATGTGACGGTGCGTTAAATAATAAAACATGGTGTTTGATATTTCAATTTGTTTTGCTGTGAACATACTAAACATGCCCAGGGCGGCTCCCCCAGCCTGGGTATGATGTAACATTGGGGATAATAAACTGTATGAACATTGCTGAACTTGTTGTTATTCACGACAACGGCTATCCGATTGTATAATACAGAACATATATTGTATAATACAGGACATATATGGTACAATACAGGACAGATATGGTATAATACAGCACAGATTTGGTATAATACATGACAGATATTGTATAATACAGCACAGATTTGGTATAATACAGAACATATATTGTATAATACAGGACAAATATGGTACAAAACAGGACAGATTTGGTATAATACAGGACATATATTGTATAACACAGGACATATATTGCATAATACAGCACAGATATGGTATAATTCAGGACAGATATGGTATAATACAGCACAGATATGGTATAATAGAGGGCAAATATTGTATAATACAGCACAGATTTGGTAAAATACAGGACATATATGGTACAATAGAGGACAGATATGGTATAATGCAGCACAGATATGGTATAATAGAGGAGAAATATTGTATAATACAGAGCAAATATGGTATAATACAGGACATATATGGTACAATACAGGACAGATTTGGTATAATACAGAACATATATTGCAGAATACTGGACAGATATTGTATGATACAGGACAGATATTGTATAATACAGCACAGATATGGTATAACACAGGACAGATATTGTATAATACAGCACAGATTTGGTATAATACAGCACAGATTTGGTATAATACAGGACAGATACTGTATAATACAGGGCAGATTTGGTACAATACAGGACATATATGGTATAATAGAGGACAAATATGGTACAATACAGGACAGATTTGGTATAATACAGGACAGATATTGTATAACATAGGACAGGTATGGTATAATACAGGACATATATGGTATAATACAGGACAGATGTGGTATAACACAACAAAGATATGATATAATGCGTGACAGATATGGATGGTCCATCTCTACACCAAATATCTCCCTTCACTGCCCCAAAATGTTCACTTTGGCTACTACTCGTACTGATGACGTCACCAATGACGTCACAGATGACGTGAACATCCCTCAAATCGGGGTCTACACCCCAAGAGCTACAAAATGTCACCTCCCAGGGCGCATTCGGACCAATGATGGTCCATCTCGACACCAAATACCTTCCTGCACTGCCCCAAAATGGCCACTTTACTTACTACATCCAACTGCGCATGCGCAGATTGACGCGACTTGCATTTAAAAACGTCTTTCTGACTCTACCCCACACAAGCTTCATTTTGACACCTTCCACGACCCATTTGGACCCATTGCGGTCCATCTCTACCCCAAACACACACTGCTTTCTGCTTTCTATACTACGGACCAGACTGCGCATGCGCAGAATATTGAAAACGGACGGACCATTAGTCGATACATTACAAACTCCACGAGAGCTTCAAAATAAGACCTCATACGACACCATAGGATCATTAGGGGCTCACCTAGACCCCAAAACGTCCACCCCGTATGGGCCTATACCCCATAGCCATGCAGTATAGGCCTATGGGTTTACCCAGGCCTCCGTGAACTTTTTCTAAAAATTTCACCGTTTCGCTTCGAAACCCTTCCCATCGTGTTCTAAATGACGAGACGTGAAAAACAAATCCAAACAACCCATATCACAATGAACGTATGTGAATTTCCCAGGTTGAACCTATACTCCCATATAACCAGTATGGAGCAATATGGGCCTATCCACACCTACCCAGTACTTTTCCAAAAAATTCACTCTTTCGCTTCGAAACCCTTCCCATCGTGTTCTAAATGACGAGGCGTGAAAAACAAATCCAAACAACCCATATCACAATGAACGTATGTGAATTTCAGAGGTTGAACCTATACTCCCATATAGCCAGTATGGAGCTATATGGGCCTATCCACAGACCTCGGTGACTTTTCCCAAAAAATCTCGATTCGCTCCGGGACCCCTCCCATTGTTTTTTTCTCGGCGAGACGAGAAAAACGAGACCCCACAACCCATAGTAACACCCACAAAAAAATTACCACCCCTCCCCCCATATAGGCAGTATGAGCCTATATACAGACCTCGGTGACTTTTTCCAAAAATTTGACCGATTCGCTCCGGGACGAGACCCCACAACCCATAGTAACACCCACAAGAAAATTGACCATCCCCCATACAGGCATTTTCCCTTATGCTGTATAATACAGATCCCTATTGTAGGGGTAAAGTCCGTGTTCCGCTTTTTATATTTTCGGAAAAAAATCCTAATTTTACATGCACCCACCTCATTGACTTGATAGGCAGGTCCCGATAAGCTCGGGGACCGATATTAGCCCTTTTGGCTAGAGTTGATAGAGGTTTTCCCCTATTTTAGGGGTAAAGTCCGTGTTTCGCTTTTTATATTTTCGGGAAAAAATCCTAATTTTACATGCACCCATCCATGACTGAATGGCCCTCGAGGAGCGTTTCACTTTGACACCTCACTCGACCCATTCGGTCCACTAGGGACCCACCCCGGTCACAAAACGTCTATTCCCATACTCTTTTTAGGCATTCCCCGTATATATTAACATTGGAAGTCACTTGGTTGACATGGGACTACTTTCTGTCCGCGGAAGTGACGGCATCACCACCAGACCACGGAGGAATGCAAAGGTTAAAGGTTGCCGGAACTACTTTTGACCTCCACGTGACCTTGAGCTGGTGGCGCCCCAGAGATGAAAGGCGATGTGGCGCCCCCTATACTTTAACCTGGAAAAAAGGGCACCAAGAGTTACCTCCCTGGAATATGTGATCTGTGCTGCTGTGACTATACATGTACTACTCACGGGTCACTGCACAGACAGTCTCTTCCGCCTTGGTCTCTGCTGGGAGCACAACGGAACCAGTCGACGTATACAAGACAGACTAGAGAATAGCACAAGGGCTTATAATTAGTTATGACATACCTTTGTCCAATAGAGGCATCACTGCAGCGATCAATTGTATCATAGCGGGTCGGAAACTGGTGGATATTCCACGTATATGTCCGGTTATCGGGAATACCAGTCAGGCTGAATGTCACGGTGATTGGATCTCCTGCATTTGTCTGATTCAGAGTGACCGTTCCCTTCACCCCATCCATGTTGATCAATGCCCGTAGGTCAATGGCATGACAAAGACTCACTGTTCAAAACAGTAACGTAGGAAAAGAAAAAGTTCGAAATATTTTGCTCTGAGGCAGCAAGTTATCTGGTACGTCATAGTTATGGCTGGCCATGCCAGAACTTTCAGGAATGGCCCGCCATAATGGTGCATCTCATATAAGTGGAGAATCAGGACAGAATATTTTGGAGGAAGAGTGAATGACAGGTTTTAAAAGTGCAATCTTGTAGCTTCGAGAAAGTAACATAGGTTTACCGGTGCCGTAATAGACTTAAATTTCAGCTATTTACTTTCTATCGGTATTTGACGATATTATCAAATATATTTTCTGATATCATGAAATCATTTACTGATATCACAAATGATTTATATCAAATATGTAATGATATAAGCAAAAGTTGAATGATATCATCAAAGATTTCATATCATTAAATGATTTGCTATCACGCCACAGATATCAGCAAATCACTTGCAGATATTTGTTGTGATATTCTGATATCAACAACTGATTTGCTGAACCAGCTGCATAGCATGGCAGACTCGCTGTTCGGTATGAGGCCGGGTCATACCTAAGACTTGAAAAATGGAACTTGTTGCTCCCTCGCTTACGCTCAGCATTAAGAGGATAGAACAAGGACTGGTTCGCTCGGTGTCAGTATAATGTGACTGAGTGGGGTGTCGTGTCTGCCTACGGCATGATATTTCAGTGGGACAGCACTATAAAATGGCAGCATTAGATCTGCTCTGTTACAAGTAGGTACCCCTGCCCCTCACCCTCCCCTCCCTTCCCTTCCCCGTCGTGATATAGCTGAAAAAATGTTGAAAGCGACGTTAAACCCTATTCACTCACTACCTCGGTATGAGGAGAGTAGTATATAAAGTTGAAATTGGGTCTCTTTTATGCAAATGAGATGAATTTGTGGAGCATGTGTGGAGCTCTCGTCCAATCAGAAGCGAGTATTCGTCTGACCTTTGGAGATGCCCCGCCCACTTGACGATCTCCCGTCCAATCAGAAGCGTGTATTTCAAATTGACCAAAAAGCTACCTCCAGCACAGGAGAGTTCCAATTTTTCCAGGTCAAAAATAGTTCCATGTATTCATCCGCGGTGATGCGGTTTTGGTGGTGATGCGGTCTGCTTCCGCGGAGAAAAAGTAGTCCCTAGATCAAATGGTCCGATTGGGTCGAGTGAGGTATCAAAGTGAAGCTTATGTGAAGGGGCATATAATGGGCTGGGTGTGGGGTTGAAATATCGGCATTCTGCGCATGCGCGGTGGCCGAAGGGTATGGAAATAGACGTTTTGGAGCTAGGGGAGTCCCTAATGGACCAATGGGGTCGAGTGAGGTATCAAAGTGAAGCATTCCTGAAGGGGCATCTAATGGGCTGGGTGTGGGGTTGAAATATTGGCATTCTGCGCATGCGCGGTGGCCCAAGGGTATGAAAATAGCCGTTTGGAGCTAGGGGAGCTACTAATGGTCCAATGGGGTCGAGTGAGGTATCAATGTGAAGCCTAGGTGAAGGGGCATCTAATGGGCTGGGTGTGGGGTTGAAATATCGGCATTCTGCGCATGCGCGGTGGCCCAAGGGTATGAAAATAGCCGTTTTGGAGCTAGGGGAGCCCTAATGGTCCAATGGGGTCGAGTGAGGTATCAAAGTGAAGCATTCGTGAAGGGGCATCTGCTGGGTTGGGTGTGCGGTAGGAATATCATTCTGCGCATGCGCAGACGCAATGCGGAGCTCTCGTTCAATCAGAAGCGAGTATTTCAAATCCGTCACAGAGCTCTCAGCCAATCAGACGCGAGTATTTTGACCCGGTGCATTATGGGCCATATCCAAGATGGCGGCACGCATGTTCAAGATGGCGGCACATACGGTGTCGAAAACTGGCCATTTCGTCGGGATGTGGTCACCTAGTGTCGAAAACTGGACCTTGTATGGGTCCTGCTAGACGTTTTGGAGCTAGGGGAGCCCCTAATGGGCCGATGGAGTTGTATGAGGTATCAAAGTGAAGCCTGTGTGAAGGGGCATCCAAACATGGGTGGGTGCATGTAAAAATTTTCTTGAAAAAAAAAATACGGAACACGGACTTCATCGAAAAACCTGGGAAAATGCCTATATGGGGTATGGGGGTATATAGGTCGCCGGGCTTAACGGGGCTTGCCTATCAATAGAGTTATCTCCCCCTAGTTCCAGGGTGGGTGTATGTACAATTTTTCCTGAAAAAATACGGAATACGGACTTTATCTTAAATTACGGGAAAATGCCTATATGGGGTATGGGAGGTATAGGATCAATGTTTGTCCCCCTGGGAAACTTACTTCTCGACATTTGCGGTATGGGTTGTGGGGTCGCGTTTTCTTAGTCTCGTCATTTAGAACATGATAGGAAGTGTCCCAGCACGAATCGGTGAAATTTTTGAAAAAAGTCACCGAGCCCCATATAGGCCCATACTGGGAGTATTAGGATCGATGTTTGTCCCCCTGGGAAACGTACTTCTATACATTTGCGATAGGGTTGTGGGGTCTCGTTTTACTCGTCTCGTCATTTAGAACATGATAGGAAGTGTCCCGGCACGAATCGGTGAAATTTTTGAAAAAGTACGATATAGCCCCATATAGACATATATATATATATAAATATATATTCCCACACTGGGGTATAGGTTCAATGTTTATCCTACTGGGAAACCCACTTCTATACATTTGCGGTAGGGTTGTGGGGTCTCGTTTTTCACGTCTCGTCATGTAGAACAGGATAGGAAGTGTTGCGGAGCGAATCGGTGAAATTTTTGAAAAAAGTCACCAAGGCCTGGGTTGGCCCAT